>JAPFFP010016673.1:0-16721 GCA_026153255.1 Solanum medicagineum
TTTGATTATGATTATAAGTTATACCTATATGTTGTCTGGTCGCTGCTGGCTTTTCCTTGCAGGTGGGTTTAGTCAGTAAAACAGAGGAAACTCTACCGAAATTTCTGCAGATTTCCAACTCAGGTATTTGGGATGATTATGTTTATGCAAGAGTGGGTGTCCCTAACGGGCACAGGTCACGGCCCTCGGTGGGGTCATGACAGTTAACGAGGTATCAACCCCTCAATTAGGTTAATGAACATCACACCCTCCATCAAAGTGGTCATCTCACAACTCTATAGAATAACCATAGATACATTTCTTTCATCATCATAAGGTCATACAACTCATATTCCATGCATTAGGCCTTCAACAACTCAGAAATCAATAACTGGACATTTTATCTAACACATGGCGGATATATAATGCTAATGTTAAACTATGCAATTCAAGAGCAGGATCATGCTAGAAAATTCAATGTAAAACCATCAACAGATACTTGGTAACACCCTCAAATAATATACACCAAATCCCTTCATTAAAGCTCAAAATAGATCTTAGACTCATAGCTCAAAACCTGCTAAAACAATAACCATTTCATGAAACCCCAACATAGTGTGCAGTGAAATTCAAAATAACTAAGACCCATGAGCCACCCCGTATCTCCATGCTCTTTTCTACATGTTGTAAGCCTCATTTAGTTAGGTTGGAGTTGTATTAGGTTCATGTGAGACTCCTAGTACCTAAACGAGTTCAAGACTTCCCTAATAGTTGAGTTTTGGGTGATGGTTCACGCAAGGGTCAAATTTAAACTAGCATAACTTTTAGCACACTTGGAAATAGGTGGCCCAAAACAACTCAAATGAAATTCCTTTGAGTTATCTTTCCAACTCACTTTGTTTCACCTCATTCAGAGTTCGAAGTCAAAAATTATGGTCATTTAACTGAAGACTGCCAGTGCAGAGTTGTACTATGAGCCCACTGTTATGAGTCGTAGATCAGGGTACTACACATAGGTCAGGCTCGTAGCAATTTTCAGAACTTCAAAATTGAGATTAGGAGTCATATGAAGGGTCCTAAGAGTAGTAGTGCTACCTACGAGTTGCAATGGGGCCCGTAACAGCCGTCGGAGAGCTTTTTAGGAATGGTTATTTTGGTCCTTTCCCACCCTTTCTCAGCTCTAGATTGAAGTTTTTATGCTCATTCAAAGTCCCAAAACCATTAATTTCTTCATTATATTGATAAAATACTCTCTCAAACCCTTATATTAATATTTAACTCCAAAATCAAGTGTCCAAATCTCTTTCGGATCTAAGGATTTCCTTCAAGCTTCAAGCCTCCATTTTCGATCCTCATCAAGAACTTCTCCAAAGCTAAGATATGTGGGTTTCAACCATTGGGTCCTTTCACCCATAGTTCCCAATCCTCTTTTTTATTTAAATTTCATGATTTAAAGTTGAATTACTCATGGGTCTTGATTGTTATAAATTTCACTGCACAGTGAATTGGGGTTTCATGAAAGTATGATTGTCTTACCATGTTTTGAGCTATAAATCTTAGATCTAATATGAGATTTGATGAGGGGTTTTGATGTGAATGTCTTGGGGATGTTGTAAGGTGTTGATTGATGGTTTTATAATGGGTCTTCTTGCATGATTTCATCTCTAAATAGCATGGCCATATACCCCCAGTACACACCAGCCAAGTGTTTGATAAAATGTTCGGATTATGATTCTTGAATTGTTGAAGGCCTAATTCTCGGCATATGATATATATATGACTTTATGATGATGAAATAATGATGTATGGGTGATAATTTCATGATGAGCTTCTATATTATTGCATGTTAACTATAACCATGTTGAGGGGTTAGTACTTTGACCGCTATAATGGAGGGTGAGAAGTCTATTAACCATGTTGAGGAGTTAGTACCTTGACCTCTATAATGGAGGGTGAGAAGTCCATTAACCATGTTAAGGGGTTGGTACCTCGACCACTACTAAGGAGGTGTTAAGCCTTGGATTCCAAGTACTACCTTGCTTGGTCTATGATGATGGTCTCTCCTTACATATGTACTATGATCTATAAGAGCATGATTTTTACTACAAGCATCCACTCATACATGTCATATTGTTGTATTATGCCTATTGTCTATGGTTATGCATTTCGCCTATGATGCCTATCTCTTGTTGCATTTCATCTTACATACTTAGTACATTTAAACATACTAATGCATACACTATGCTACATGATGTTACCATATAGGAACCGGAGCTCCATTTGGTCATCATCCTCCTTCACGTGGCTAGTGGTATTCATTCAAGCTAGTTGGTGAGTCCTTTATGCCGAGGACATTAGTCTACATTCCTATTCTATGTTTTAAATACTATATTTCCTTTTTTATGCTTTGACTATGAGGGTGAGCCCGGTTGTTTATCTTGTCCCCAGCTAAGTTCTAGGTTAGAGGTGTTGTTGGACAAGATGTGTATTATGCTTGAGCATTGACTCACTTATGATATTCAAGCTATTTTAATATAGGTCCTTTTCCCTTAGTCCCAATTTCTCCTTGTTATTGTTTCTTATGTTGTTTTATATTGTTTCCATGACCAAGGATGTGTAATGATATGCTATGAGCCTTGTTTGGGGTTCCTTCGGGTTCCCATCCGCTGGTCACGTCTAGGCCCTAGGCTTGGGTCCTGACAATGATGGTATCATAGTACTGGGTTGATAGATCCTCGGAGTCCAACACACCACATCAATTAGAGTTTTATTCATGGTTGTGTTTTGCACCACAATTATGAGTAGGAGGCTATGAGACATTTTAGGAAATGTTTCCCTTCTTCATGTTCTAAGTCATGCTATAGTGTTGTAGTAAGCTTTTCCCCTCTAACGATTGTTCCTTGCTATGCTAGATCATGCCCAACACTCGAGGAAGAAGGGCCCAAACTCCCGAGGAGCAACCTACCAATGGTGAACTCTGGGATACTCCCACTATGCTTGCCCAAGTTGTGGCCAACCAAGTCAACCAAGGGCCCAAGCCTCTCATGCTACTTCCCCGGGAGCTAGGGTAAGGGACTTCATGAGGATGAACCCTTCGGTATTTCATGGGTCAAAGGTGGATGAAGATCCATAAGAGTTCATTGATGAGGTCTACAAAATTTTGTTTATCATGGGTGTTGGGCCAAATGAAAAGGCAGAGTTAGAAGCCTACTAACTTAAAGGGTTAGTCCAAATATGGTATGATCAATGGAAGGGGGAGAACGGAAATGGTAATATGGTGTTTTGGAAGGAGTTCAAATTAGTTTTTCTTAATCGGTTCTTTCCTCTTGAGCTTAGGGAGGCTAAGTTGGTAGAGTTCATGAACTTGAATCAAGGCGATATGAGTGTGAGGGAGTATGCCCTCAAGTTTACCCAACTATCTAAATATGATCCTCAATTGGTGTCCGATCCAAGGACTAGGATGAACAAGTTTGTAATGGGTATCTATGACTCGGTGAGTGAGGAATGTCGGTCCGCTATGTTGATTGGTAACATGAATTTATCCCGTTTGCTGACTTATGCCAAACAAATGGAGGAGGAAAAGTTGAGGAAGAAGAAAGGTAAGGAGGCCAAAAGAGCCCGCGGTGAGGGAAAGTTCCAAAAATGCCAAAGTTGTGCTAGTGTGGTACCTTATGCTAGGTGGCCAAATTTGGTAAATTCCATGGTGGTCTGTGCTTGAAGAAAACCAATGTCTATTATGGTTGTGGAGAGGAGGGTCACAAGATAATAGATTTCCCTCTTAGGCACAAAAGGGGTAAAGGTGCTGAGGTTGATCAAGGTGATGCTCCAAGGCGTAATCTGTTCTATGCTTTTCAAAGAAGGCAAGAAGTGGATGAGGCGTCCGATATTGCTACCGGTATGTTGAAGTTTCCTTGATTTAGATGTGTGTGCATTGTTGGGGGTGGAGTGCCATTGTTTCTTTCTTTATTCTCTTGGGTTGCTAATGGGCTTCTTGTGTGTCCCTAGTGGTGTTGTGAACCTTTGGTGCTTATCTCTTGGTTGAGTGTATGGTTGCTAGAAAGTCTATAAGTGTCGATCTATGTACATATTGTATTCGGTCTTGCCTTGTGACGTGTTAGAGATGGTGTGGTGGTTTTGATGTTATACATGGAATGGAATCGTTGCATGCATATTGTGTCTTGTTGGATGGTAGCGACTCCCTAGTGAAACCGTCTTTGAGTGGTAGATTGTCAAGTGGTAGCAAAAGAGGTAGGTTCATTCTTGTCTTAAGGTTCGATTGATATTTAAGGGGGCCATGTTCTTATTGCATAAAGTCTTGTCTTCTAATCTTGGTTGAACTTAGCTTGTTAGCTTTGAGGTCTTGGGATGGTTTGGCTACTTGCATAGCATGTTCCAATGAGTGTAAAACCCATAAGGTTGTAATATGATGGTTGAGGATGGTCGATTTATTTGATCAACTTCAATGGGTTAGTCACTTCACTAAGCTTGATCTTCGGTTTGAGCTTTGTCCCCAAGTGAGCATTATTAGTATTGGTGGAGTTATTCGATTGATTTATGCATTGACTATGCTTATAGACCTCTAGAATAGGGTCTTAAAACCCTACCTTGGTATGTTTGCGGTGGTCTCTAGTAATGAAGTATTGATTTATTTAGATCTTGTGAATTATCTGGGGGTAGTGTTGCAAGTCTTGGGGGATGAGAGGTTGTTTGCTAAATATGATAAGTATGAATTGTGGGTAACAAGAAGGTAGTTAGAATTCTTTAAGGATTATGAATGAGTGTGTATTATTTTTCCCCGGTAAGGCTAATGTTGCAGTCGGTACTATAGGTAGCCTAGCATATGTTGTTGATGGTGGCAAAGAGGAGACTAGTGAGGTCTATCAATCGGTTAGATTAGAAGTTAGGTTGAGGGAAGTTGAGCATGGTGGTGTAGCATTCTTGATGGTTCCAAATCTTCTTGGGTTAAGAGGTCTAGATTAGGCAAGGCCTTAATTCCACCTTATTAGAGTTGGAAGTTTTGGGTGAGAATATGATAGAATGGAGGTTATCTCCCAAGGGGGAGATGGTGGTTGTGGTACAAAGTAGGTTAGGTTTATTTAAGGTTTCCAATTGAGTTGAGGATTGTGAGTCCATATAGAGTGTAGAGGGAAATTGGTAAGGTTGCGTAAGTTTGGCGATTGCCTATGGATAGGAGTTGGGTTAGTTCGGTTCTTCATGTTTCTAGGTTGATGGGATGTGTTGGTGCCTCTACTTCTATAGCACTCCTTGAGATTGTGGGTGATGTGGAGGATAAGTTGACTTAGGAGAAGGTCCCAGTGGAGGTGTGGATAGGTGGATGGAGAAGTTGAATGATAATTATGCGGTGTTCGCCAAGGCCCTTTTTGGAGGAGGAGTATATTTGTATGTGTCTCTCAGGAAGCCGGTGCAGGCATGGAGAAGCAATATCTGTATTTCTTTCATTCTATTCAAGCTTATGATAACATGTCAAGTCCTTTCTATGATTCCAAGTCTTATGTTTCAACCCCTATGTCATTTATATGCATTTATGTTTAAGTTGGCAAATACATGGAGATTTTACACTTATGTTGAGATATTGAAAATGATGTTTTTAATTATTTGAATACATTTTAGCATGACTTTTAACTACATTATGATTTTCAACTAGTAAGTTATGCAATGGGTCTTATGGTTGGCAGTTTCATATTCTAATTCAAGCATTTAAAGCCTTATTCTTCCACATTCGAGGATGAATGTTCCCAAGGGGGAGATATTGTGACACCCTGTAACTCCATGCTCATGTATCCATGTTTTTGGCGTCATTTGGTTAGTTTGGGGTTGTATTTGGTTCATGGGAGACTCCTAGTACCTAAACGAGTTCAAGAGTTCCCTAAGAGTTGAGTTTTGGCTGATGGTTCATGCAAAGGTCAAATTTAAACTAGCATAACTTTTAGCCCACTTGGAACTGGGTGTCCCACGACATGTCAAATGAAAGCCCTTTGAGTTATCTTTCCAACGCACTTTGTTTCACCCCATTTAGAGTTCAGAGTCAAAAGTTATGGTCATTTTACTGAAGACTGCCAGTGCAGAGTTGCACTATGAGCCCACTGTTATGAGTCATAGGTCAGGGTACGACTCGTAGTCAGGCTCGTAGCAATTTCTAGAGACTTTGAAAATGAGCTTAGGGGTCATGTTAGGGTCCTACGAGTGTTAGTACTAATTACGGGTCGTAAGGGGGCCCGTAACAGTCGTTAGATAGCTTTTTAGGAATGGTTATTTTGGTCCTTTCCCACCCTTTCTAAGCTCTAGATTGACGTTTTTATGCTCAGTCAAGTTCCCAAAACCCTTAAGTTCTTCATTGTATTGATAAAATACTCTCTCAAACCCTTATACTAATATTTCACTCCAAAATCAAGTGTCCAAATTTCTTCTGGATCTAAGGATTTCCTTCAAGCTTCAAGCCTCCATTTTCAATCTTCATCAAGAACTTCTCCAAAGCTAAGGTATGTGGGTTTCAACCATTGGTTCGTTTCACCCATGGTTTCCAATCCTATTTTATACTTAAATTACATGATTTAAAGTTGATTTACTCATGGGTCTTGATTGTTGTAAATTTCACTACACAGTGAATAGGGGTTTCATGAAAGTATGATTGTTTTACCATGTTTTGAGCTATAAATCTTATATCTAATGTGAGATTTGATGAGGGATTTTGATGTGAATGTCTTAGGGGTATTGCAAGGTGTTGATTGATGGTTTTAAAAATGGATTTTCTTGCATTATTTCATCTCTAAATTGCATGGTCATATACCCCCCATTACACACCCGCCAAGTGTTTGATAAAATGTCCGGATTATGATTCTTGAATTGTTGAAGACCTAATGCTCGACATATGATATATATGACTTTATGCTGATGAAAGAATGATGTATGGGTGATAATTTCATGACGAGATTCTATAGTATTGCATGTTGACCATAACCTTGTTGAGGGGTTACTACCTTGACCACTATGATGGTGGTGAGAAATCCATTAACCATGTTGAGCGGTTAGTACCTTGACCACTATGATGGAGGGTGATGAAGTCCATTAACCAAGTTGAGGGTTAGTACCTTGACCACTATGATGGAGGGTGAGAAGTCCATTAACTATGTTGAGGGGTTGGTACCTCGACCACTACTAAGGGGGTGTTAAGCCTTGGATTCCAAGTACTATTTTTCTTGGTCTATGATGATGGTCTCTCCTTACATATGTACTATAATCTATAAGAGCATGACGTTTACTACAAGCATTTATTCATACATGTCATATTGTTATATTGTGCCTATTGTTTATGGTTATGCATTTTGTCTATGATACCAATCTCTTATTGCATTGCATCCTACATACTTACTATATTCAAACGTACTAATGCATACACTATGCCTGCACGATGTTACCGTGTAGGAACCGGAACTCCATTTGGTTATCATCCTCCTCCATGTAGCTAGTGGTATCCATTCAAGCTAGTTGGTGAGTCCTCCATTCCGAGGACATTGGTCTACATTCCTACGCTATGTATTAAAGACTGTCTTTTCTTTTGTATGTTTTGACTATGAAGGTGATCTCGGTTGCTTGTCTCGGCCCCCGCTAAGTTCTAAGTTAGAGGTGTTGTTAGACAAGATATGTATTGTGCTTGAGCTTTGACCCACTTATGATATTCAAGCTATTTTAATATAAGTCCTTTTCCCTTAGTCCCAATTTCCCCTTGTTATTTTTTCTTATGTTGTTTTATGTTGCTTCCGCGACCAAGGATGTGTAATGATATGCTATGAGGCTCGTTTAGGATTCCCTCGGGTTCCCCATCCACCGGTCACGTCTAGCCCCTAGGCTTGGGTCGTGACAACCCATGACTAAATCATATTTAAATCATGCAATTTAGGTAAAAAGGAAGCTTGGGCACCATGAGTGAAAGGACCCAATGGTTGAAACCCACATACCTCGACTTTGGAGATTTCCTTGATGAAGATTTAAATGGAGACTTGAAGCTTGGATGAATTCTTTAATATCCAGAAGAGATTCGGACACTTGATTTTGAGTGAAATAACAGTCTAAATGTTTGAGAGAGTTTTGGGGAATGTCTTGTGTGATATGAAGGTAAAATATGGCTAAGTATAGGTATGTTCAAGCATGGGAAGGTTTAGGATCAAGACCTAAAAGTCCTAGACCAGACTGAAATAACTGGCACAAAAATACACTGAAGCGCGCCCTTGGCGCGTCACGCCAGGGGCCGAAAACCTCCCTGGAATTCAAATTTTGGAAAATTGAAATTTTGATTCGTTCACTCTAAAAATTGGAGATAGACTCATTTCTCACTTAATTTTGCCCCTGAACAAAACAACAATATAAAGTCGAATGTTCGATATCACGCACCGATTTTAAGATATATGAAAATTATGATTATGGACATTTTCGAGGCATATTTTTGGCCACTTTTCGGGGTTGTTTCAATACTTTCCCTTGGGAACATTCGTCCCCGAATGTCAAAGAAAGGTATATGAGAGACATAAATAAGATAATTTCAGCCCACATAAGGATGCAACAATGCACTTAAACATCATTTCAAAAATCTCAACATAAGTGTTAAAATCACCATGAACTTTGTCAATACAAACATGAATGCATGCAAATGATATAGGGCGAAAACATAAGATTTGGAATCATAAATAAAAGGACTTGATGTGTTATGATAAGCTTGAATAGAATGAAAGAGGTAAGAATATTGCTTATCCATGCCAAAAGACACTACCCCAATTCAAAATATCGAAAAGAACATCAAGAACCCATCTATCACCAGAACAACTCACTAGAATGGCTTAGGTTCAACACCCCTAACTCTTACAAGAAGACAAATGCAATCCTTAGAGATCAATTGGACCTTAAGACAAGAAACGGACTTACATCTTCACAATCACATTGCAAGCCCCCACTCAAGGATGGGTTTATTAAGGAATGGGAATCTAACTCTATGAGCCCTAAAAGCAAAGGAGACGTAGTATACAAGCAACTAATCCATCTCAGTATGACATCAAAATCCACCATATCAACTCCCACAAGTCATAAGGCAAGACCTAATGCAATATGAACATGGAACAATACCTATGAACTTTCTAGCAAAAATATACTCAACAAAGAGGTAGACATCAGAGGTTCACATAACCACTCGGGACACACAAGAAGCCCACTAGCAACCAAAAATAATAATGAAAGGAATAGTGGAACCTGGATCCATGAAAACCAAAACATTCAACTTACCTTTCTTCACCTTTCTCTTTGAAGTGGCATGATCAACTAGAAGAGTAAAGAACATTCGTTAGAGGGAAAAGCTTTATCTTACTTCTAAAGCACAACATAGACCATTAAGAAGGGAAACATTTCCTAAAATGTCTTATAGCCTCTTATTCATAGTCGTAGTGCATAACACAACCATGAATTAGACTCTAATCGGTGTGGTGTGTTGAATGTCAAGGACCATTAACAATCTAGTGCTCTGATACCAAGTTTGTCGAGACCCAAAATAGGGCCTAGACATGACACGGCGAATGGGGAACCCGAATGAATCCCAAACAAGCCTCTTAGCATATCATACACACATCCTTGGTCGCGGAAGCAAAGTAGAACAACATAAGAAACATAAACAAGAAACTGGGACTAAGGGAAAGAGTTAAAACACTTGAATAACATAAGTGAGTCAAAGCTCAAGCATAATACATAATTTGTCCAACAGCACCTCTAGCATAGAACTTAGCGGGAGCCAAGACAAGCAACCGAGCTCATCCTCATAGTCAAAGCATACCATAAACAAAGAGAGTCTTTAATAAAAAGCTTAAGAATATAGAATTTATCCTTGAAATGGAGGACTCACCAACTAGCTTGAATAGAAACCACTAGTCACGTGGAGGAGGAGGATGGCCAAAAGAAGCTTCCGTTCCTATATGGTAACATCATGTAGGCATAGAGTATGCGTTAGTATGTTTGAATGTACTAAGTATGTAGGATGCAATGCAACAAGAGACAAGTATCATATTCGAAATACATAAGCATAGGCAATGAGTAACATATAACAATATGGCATGCATGGAAGATGCTTGAAGTAAATTTTTCTTACATAGATCATAACATATGTAAGAAGAGACCATAATTATAGAGTTCATAGTTTATCAAGGTCCAAACCCCTTGATTAGTTGGTGGATCGTCTCACCCTACCACCCTTGGTGATTGAGGTACACACACCTCAATTGGTTGTCAAGGTACAAACCCCACAACATGGTTGTCGAACGTACCACCTTCCATCCTCGGTGATTGAGGTATCAACCCCTCAATTAGGTTAATGAGGTATCAACCCCTCAATTAGGTTGATGAGGTATGAACCCCTCAATTGGGTTAATGAGGTATCAACCCCTCAATTAGGCTAATGAACATCACACCCTCCATCAAAGTGGTCATCTCACAACACTATAGATAAAAATATCATAGATAGACATTCTTTTCATCCTCATAAGGTCATACAACTCATATGTCATGATTATGCCTTCAACAACTCAAGAATCAATAACTGGACATTTATCAAACACCTGGCGGATGCGTAATGCTAGTGTAAAACCATGCAATTCAAGAGTGGAATCATGCTATAAAATTTAGTGTAAAACCATCAGTGGATACTTGGTACACTCTCAAATAATATACATCATAATCCTTCATCAAAGCTCATAATATATCTTATATTCATAGCTCAAAACCTGATAAAACAATCACCATTTCATGAACGGGTGCAGTAAAATTCATAATAAGTAAGATCCATGAGTAAATCAACTTTAAATCATGCAATTTTGAAAGGAAGCTTAGGCACCATGGGTGAAAGGACCCAATGGTTAAAACTCATATACCTTAACCTTGGAGAATTACTTGATGAAGATTTGAATGGAGACTTGAAGCTTGGATGAATTCCTTAAAATCCGGAAGAGATTTGGACACTTGATTTTGAGTGAAATAATAGTCTAAATATTTGAGAGGGTTTTGAAGAATGTCTTGTGTGATATGAAGGTGAAATATGCCTATGTATAGGTATTTTCACGCATTGAAAGGCTTCGGCCCAAGATCCAAAAGTTTTGGACTGGACTGAACAAAAATACTCTGAGGTGTGCCCTTAGCGTGTCGCGCTAGGGGTGCGGAATCCTCACTGGAATTCAATTTTTGAGAAATGAAAATTGTGATTCGTTTACTCTAAAATTGGGATTAGACCTATTTCTCACTCAAGTTTTCCCCCTGAATAAGAGTAGGAAGTCAAATTTTTTATATCACACACAAATTTTGAGATATATGAAAATTACGATTATGGGCATTTACAAGGTATATTTTCAAGCACTTTTTGGGGTCGTTTCAATACCCCTAACTTGAAATTTGTGAACATGTGGGGGTGTATGGCTAAGGTTGGTTTACTTGATTTTAAACGACTAAATGTAGGTTCTAAGACATATAACACTGTCTTCATTGGCTATGCTAAAAATAGTGTTGCTTATAGATTTATGTCTTTGAATGAGCATACTATTTTTGAATCTAGAGATGCAAAATTTTTCAAGCATTTTTTTCCTTTGAAAAATAATGTGTCTAGTGATGTGCAAAATAATGCTTCTACATCTATGTCTATGAATTCTCATATTGTTCCTTCTTCTGATGTTATTTCTAATGAGCATGAAAATGAACTTAGAAGGAGTAAAAGACATAGAATTGAGACCAACTTTGGTCCTGATTTCATTACTATCTTTTTGACTGAAAATTTTGATATTGATATCTTAAATGATCTACTAGTGTCTCTCTACTTGATAGAAGAAGAACCTAAGAGTTATGATGAAGCAATGAGATCAATAGATGTGCCGTTTTAAAAAAAGGCTATTAAAAGTGAATTAAACTCTTTTGTAATCACACTTGGGACTTGCATGATTTGCCTAAAGGTTGTAAACCCATAAGTAGCAAGTGGATTTTTAAGAAGAAATTGAGACCTGACGGTACAATTGATAAAGATAATGCTAGACTTGTGATTGGGGGTTTTAACCAAAAGAAAGGTGTTGATTATTTTCATACTTATTCTCCTGTAACTAAAATAGCGACTATTATGGCTTTTATTGCTTTATCTACTATTCATAGTTTAGTGGTCCACCAAATGTATGTGAAAACAGCATTTTTAAATGATGATTAGAGGAAGAGATTTATATGACTCAACCTGAGGGTTTTGTGGTCCCGGACAAGAGAATAAAGTATGCAAATTGAGAAAGTCATTGTATGGACCAAAACAAGCACCTACACAATGGTATGAAAAATTTAACACTACATTAATTAGTGGATAATGACTTTATTGTCAAATTCATCTGATAGTTGCATTTATTCCAAAATGATAGGTTTAGATTGTGTGATCATATGTTTGTATATATATGACATCCTATGGTCCTAATGAGAATGTTATTAATGAGACCACGAAGTTTTTTTATCTTCTAAGTTTGAAATGAAAGACCTTAGAGAAGTGGATGTGATTTTGGGGATTAAAATCAAAAGAATTGTTAATGGTTTCTCTGTTTTAGTCTCATTATGAAATGCTCCACATTTGCATAAATTCCCCATAATCATAATTTTCTTATATCTCAAAATTGGGGATACTTAAGCACCCCCTCCTCATAGCTCAGAACGACCCTACGATACTTTTTTTTAATATATCAAAATCCATGCAGAAATTTACAAATCTGACATCATATACTTGTTCAAAGGACAAAATTGTGTGGGGAAACGAGTACCCTACAAGGTATATTTTTCAAGAAAAATAATTTTTGCTGAAACTTCGCAAAAATAGTAGTTGTCCACGACTAGTCCGCGATGCGAACCTGACGCAGACTAGGACAATTGGGTGATAATCCAATACCTATATATACGAAAATCTCTCATTGTTCAGCCGTTTTGAGCCTTAAAAACCCACCAAAAACCTCTAAAATTCCTCTCTAATCTTCATCAAATTCCCCATCCATTCTCAAGGTTTTCAAGAAGTTTTGTTGGAATTCAAGGAAATCAAGTCAAGCCCCAAGTGCTCCTCAAGTGTTCTTCAAGAAACTCCAAGATTAAGGTATGTAGGTTTCAACCATTGGGTCCTTTCATCCATGGTGCCCAACCTTCGTTTTTCTACAAATTTCATGTTTTCAAGTTGATTTACGTATGGGTATTACTTATTATGGATTATGACTATAAACAATATTGGGGTTTTATGAAATGTTGTTTAACTATTCATGTTTTGAGCTATGGAGCTATGATCTATTGTGTGACTTGATTAAGGGTTTTGATATATGTTGCAAGAGGGCATTATCTAGTGTTGGTGGGTTGATTTACATTGATTTTTCTCACATGATTTCACTCTTGAATTGCATGATTTTGAACTAGCATTACACATCCGCCAAGTGTTTCGTAAAATGTCTTGTTCGGAATTCTTGAGTTATTGAGGATCTATTGCATGCTTATGGGTTAAGTGACTTTAGGATGATGAAAGAAATGTGGGTATGTGCTGAACTCATGAAAAGTACCTATGGTGTTGTAAGTAAATTGTTGGGTTTCTATGTTTGTTGTGTTCTTGAGAAAATTGAGAAGTCTTTTCTTGATGCTTGAAATGTAATGGTTTGATGAGCTATTTCTATGACTCCTACCGAAAAGATTATATCGTAAGGTATGGACCTTCTATAAAATCTACCGAAAAGGCCATGTCATAAGGTAGAATGACTCATGGGTCCTACTAAAAAGATTATATTGTAAGGTGAGGACATCCTATAAGATCTACAGAAAAGGACATACCATAAGGTACAATTCATGGTTCTTACCGAAAAGATCATATCATAAGGTAAGGTACAACTCACGGCTCCTACTTAAAAGATAATATCATAAAGTAGGGGATGTATTATACTACCTAGCAAAAAGACTTTGTCGTAAGGTAGGGGTATTGGTAACACTCTCCAAAAAGGTTATACCGTAAGGCGAGCGGGTGGCTATTTGGGACCATCTCATACATGTTGGTGAAAGGTTTCAGTATGTACTCCATATTGATTTTGTGTTCTTTGATTATGATTTACAAGCATTTCACTCCACGCATTATTCATGCATGCCATATTGACATTACACCTATCCATTGCTTATAATTATGCATTTTGATTATGTTGTCTATCCCTTGCTTGCATTGAATCATACGTACTTAGTACATTCAAATGTACTAACGCATACTGTATACCTAAATGATGTTACCATGTAGGAACTGGAGCACCATTTGATCATCCTCCTCCACGTGGCTAGTTTGATATCTTGAAGATAAGCTTGGTGAGTCCTCAAGTTCGAGGACACTATCTACTTTCTCTTGTTATTTCTAAGACTTCTTTTGTTGACATTTGACATTATGAGGGTGAGCCCGGAAAGTGTCTTGGCTACCGCTCAAATCTAAGTTTAGAGGTATTGTTGAAACTAATGATGTAATTATTCTTGACCTTAACCCCTTTTGACTTTCTATGTTTTATGTTATCAAAGAATTATCTTAGTTCCATTATCCCTACTTTTACTCTCTTGATTGTTATTTAATTGCTTCCACGATCAAGGATGTGTGTATGATATGCTAAGAGGCTTGTTTGGGTTCCTTCGAGTTCCCCATTCGTCGTGTCATGTCTAGGCCCTAGGTATGGGTCAGGACACTCATTACATTGAAAAGATGTTAAAAAAATTTAATTAATTTGATGTAGTTCTAGTGAGAATTCCTTATAATCCTAGCATACATTTGAGAAAGAATAAAGAATCTAGTGTTTCTCAGACTGAATATGCTAAAATAATTGGGAGTGTAATGTTTCTTATGAATTATACTCGGCCTGATATAGCTTATGTTGTTAGCAAATTGAGTAGATATACCTACTATCCTAGTAATGAACACTAGAATGCACTTCATCGCTTGCTAAGGTATTTGAGTGATACTATGGATAGGTATTTGCATTTTAACAAATTTTATGCTAACTTAGAAGGATTTTATGATGCAAACTGGGTAACCGACAATGATGAAGTTAGCTCCACCAGTGGCTATGTGTTTACTTTGGGTGTAGGTGCAATTTCATGGAAGTCTGCTAATCAGACTTATATAGCACGATCTACCATGGAATCTGAAAATGCATTGCTCCCGAGTTGGCAGGGAAAGAAGCTAAGTGGCTGAAAAATCTCTTGGCGGATGTTCCATTAGGGGGGAGACGAGCTTCGCCAGTCTCTCTTCATTATGATTCACAAGCAGCAATTGAAATTGTCAAAAATAATGTATACAGTGGGAAAAAGAGACATATTCGCATCAGACATGGTGCTGTTAAACAGTTGTTGAATCTGGGTGTTATTTTCTTGGAATATGTAAGGTCCAAATGAAATTTGGTGAATCCTTTGACCAATGGTTTGACAAGGAAAATGATCCTTGAAACGTCGAGGGGGATGGGGCTAAAGCCCATTGATTGAGGTAGTGTGGTGGACCTATTATGCTTCAATATATACCACATTTTCTCTCCATATGGCGTGAGGTGGTGTTTTATAAGGTTGAGCTTATTTTTCTCTTAATGATTCTATAGACTTAAGGTGGTCTATTTGAGATAGACTTGATAGAATCACCTACGTGAATGTAAAGGTGTGGTCCCCTTTTATGAAAGATTTGGGTCATCTTTCTAGAGCACTCATAAGACTCAAGGTTTGTGTGCATGACCATAAAAGCACTTTATTTATATTGCAGAGGTTGTTAAAAAATTAAGGATATGGTATGTGTTATGGGGGCTCAACTTATATCCATTCAGTTCAAGAGTACTTCATTTTTTTGGATATTAGTTGTTCTCTCATTTCACTACGTGTTAATTCAAATTGAAAGATATTGACACTTAAGTACATATTCCTTCCTTTTGCCCAAATTTTGTTCTTACTTTCTATCTTTGCATTAGTGGGTGATTGTTGAATTAATATTATGTAAATTAATTCTACATACATTAATTAATGTAATGCAAAGGAGAAAAAAGATAAAATAAAATATGTTAGTAAGGAAAAAAGTTTTCGTTCCAAAACAACTTAAAGAGTTTTGAGGAATGTAAAGTAATGGCCTTTATTGCCATTTACATTCACAATACATTTAGAGTAATGACTCTTTTCTTTACAATAACTCCCCTTGTAAATCCTATATAAAGAGCGCGTTGTGAACATTATAACACCAACAAACAAAAGGGAAAAAAATTCTTCTTTCTTCTTCTTGAATATTTTTGGGCAATTGAATTTTGAGCAACCTCCAACTTTCAACCACGAGTGCACGTGTTTGAGAAAAGGTGTGGAACCTTGGGGAGCAACAGGCTAGAGTGATTTGCACCAGAGTCGGGCCGAAATCGCTTTCAAAGCAGTGGCTTGCCACTACAAGTGTTTGTTCTAAGTTATTTAATTTTAGTCCAATATTAATATTGTAGTATTTTTTCCAACACTTCACAATGGAGAAAAATCACGTTTACTTTCAACCATCTTTATTGGTTTTATGTATCATTCATTTTCTATAATTAAGCTATTTGTATAAGTGGAGTATATATATGACTAGGACTATAAGTGTTATATATATATATATTAAAGAGAGAGAGAGAGAGAGAGAGAGAGAGAGAGAGAGAGAGAGAGAGAGAGAGAGAGAGAGAGAGAGAGAGAGA
>JAPFFP010016684.1:0-63602 GCA_026153255.1 Solanum medicagineum
CTACTAAAACATGGGCCAAGGTTGCCCCCTTAAAACGGACTTTATTCGCAATCAAACCTAGACAATTTCGACGTCGAGCCTCGTCTCCGTTTAATTCGCGAACTTAAGCTAAGCAAGCTGCTGAGTCATCTGCTAGCTTACAAGTCCTACAAGCACCTCAATTCTCTCTCTTCGTTTTAGGGTCGTAATCTCCTTAACTCGACGCAAAACACGTATATTCTCGATCCCCTCAAGCGCTAGACACACGTATAGTCCATTAACACAAGATTCAAGCACTTTCGAAATTTAGCGTCACTTGTCCCTTTTTTTTTGTCTTGTTTCCTTTGGGTTGTACCAATATTATGAGGTGTGGGGTGTTACAGCAGGTCCCCCACAAGGGACGTCAGTACGACATAATGTACTGAATAAGGCAGGAAATACTGTATATAAATTAACAACTCAAATGAAACTATGCACTGGTGTAGAATAAGAGATGACCACCTTTAGTTATACTATGGAATCATGTACTTTATGTTATTTTTATTACTTTACCTTTACTGTATAATCTGTGCACAACAAGTAATCCAAATGACCAGCTAATCAGTGGTAAATCTATATCAAGATCGACCCTGGCAAGGCTTTTCCTTTAACCTCTCGAGCTACCCCCCGTGATAGGATCGACCCTGGATAGGTGATTCTTCCACCCCTCGGGTTACCACCCATCTATAAGCCATATGCTTTACTTTATCTTTCAATTACCTTTGAGATGATTCTTTTGGTGGTCGTAATATTAGAGCTGTAGGACTGTAGATACAACATATGATATGTAAATAATCACAAAAGACAACACCACAATGAAAGGAGTAAGTTACATAAATAATAAAATGCATAGGAGCTAGAACAACACGTGAACTTTATTTAGTAGAACGAACTCGTGTATCTTGGTATCCAAGTATGTATGCAGATTCAAAGATGACTATGTATGGGAGCATATGATCATGTGAAAAAGTGGAGACACGGTTAATAGTTGTCTCGGAGTTGGTAAGTGTCTTTATGTGTGCCAAGGACGGATCTATGTTTCATGCCAAATAATACGAAATCAAGTAGGCTTACATACTCTCTACACGACCTCGCTATTACCTCAAGATAACCTCCCCTTCCTCCAAATATTTATCTACAATATAGTATATGATAAAACTAGTATTAGCATCCAATAGATACATGTTGGCAGCCCAATCTTATAAAAAAACGACACATGGGCAGCAAGCGCATAATTATAAACTAGAGTGTATTCTTTCAACCTTTCCGCCCCTAATCATATTTTCTAATACACATTCTCATATAAATATCATGCGCAGCGTGTTTTTGTGACATAACAGTCTTACAAGAGCCCACCAACATATAACAATTCTACACAACATACAAATAGGCAGCATAACGTTACATCCCTTCGCTACATTTCGACGTTGATAATCTCGAACCTGTTTCAACTTTATACAAATTGTCCTCAACATGTATATACATAAAAACAGCCTTAAAACAATCTTAGAACAATACAAAATCAGTCATGAAGGACGTGAGGCAGTAGCATTCCATCCATCAGCCCAAAAGTTCGTACTAAGAACATAATTGCGTTATCCTATAAGAACTCACTTTAGCGGATTGTAGAAGTGGTGCATCAGGTTAGTTACATCACTGAAAAACAATACCTTGTTAAAAAACATGAGTATTACTTGATAATTCAGCTAAACAAGCAGAGAAAATCCTCTTGAATAACAAGAAAAGTTTCATAACAATCTTTAGGACACATGCTGTCCAAATTTTTCAACATATACCTCACCAGCATAGTCTCTTGTTTTTCATGGAGAAACCTTACTAAACACACAACTATAGTCACTTACCTTTACCTTCAAGGTTAGATACTCCTAAGAACCCTAAAAGTTTCCTTTGGCTTCTTTACAAAGTCAAGAAAGAAGAAAAATGAAGTTTTGTGAAAGATGAAGTTTTCCAAGTCTAAGAATGAATTAAATTGCTGCTTGTAACCCCTTTTTAAAGGATTAATTTGGCTGACTTTCTTTTATCTTTTAAGCCTTATTTCATCAAGTAATTAAAGTACCATTTTCCCTCTTTCACTTGGGCCTTAAGGGGCTCCAAATTGATGGGTCTTTGCTGCCTATTTTTCCCCCTTTTCTCTTAGTTAGTTGGGCCTAACTTACTAAAGAAATTGTGATTCTTTGGGCTCTTTTAATATCATACTTGGTCTGAAAATATAGTCCATTTATGATGCTAAAACAGGGGCTAAAGTTACACCCTTAACACGGACTATACTCATAATCGGACTTGGACAAATTCAACGTCCGGTGTTATCTCCGTTTAGCTAGCAATTTAAGCTATGCAAGTAGGTGACTCATCTGCTAGCTTCCTAAGTCCTACAAGAACCTCAATTCTCTAACTCTTTTTAGGTTCTTAATCTCCTCAATTTGACATAAAACTTGTATGCAATCGATTCTCTTAAGCGTTAGACGCACATATCGCAAAGCACTTTTAAAAATAGGCACTAATTTGACAAAATTATATCATGTTTCATTTGCATAGTACTAGTATTGTAAGATGTGCGATGTTACATAGCGCCATTGAAAGCCTTATATGGTAGATGGTTTAGGTCATTGGTGGGCCAGTTCAAAGTTAAAGAGAGGTCTTTGACTGATCAGATTTGGTACTTTATGCTATGGAAAAAGTGAAAGTCATAGGGGAAAGGTTAAAAGCTGCATAATGTCATCAAAAGTCATATGCTAATGTTAGAATGAGAGATCTTGAGTTTGAGGGAGGTGATTGAGTATATTTGAAGGTTTCACCAAAGAAAGGAGTAATGCAGGGGAAATTGAGTCCTAGATATGTGGGACCTTATAAGATTGAGATGAGAATTAGGAAAGTAGATTATGAGCTAGATTTACCTACGAATTTAGCTATGGTTTATTCCGTGTTCCACGTGTCGATGTTAAGAAAATGCAATGGTGATCCTAATTCCATTGTTCCACCAAAGGATGTGACTTTTGAGGGGATTTGACCTATGAATAAGTATCAGTTGAGATTTTGGACCGGTAAGTGAAGAAATAGAGAAACAAAGAAATGGCATCTGTTAAATTTTTATGGAAAACAAACAAGTTGAGAATACTACTTGGTAAATTAAGGCGGACATGATGAAATGATATCCTTGGCTATTTCCTACTATTCAAGCCTAAGGTACCGAAATATGACCTTTTAGCCCAAATCCTCTTGAATGTGTTTCCTTGTCTTATTGCATGCATGCATGATCATTAAAATCTTTTTGAATGATGTTTGATGCATAAGTTTGATGATTTTATGAAAATGATGCTTATGTTGCATATTTGCATTCACGGTGGACTAATTGTTATGTTCCTACTCTATCAAGTTTGCTTATGTCTCATTCGAGGATGAATGATCCCAAGGCAGAGGTATTGTAATACCCTACATGTTTAATGATCCCAAGGCAGAGGTATTGTAACACCCTACATGTTGTATGGCATGTAAAATTAAAAGTTGAGACATTCTAAGACTAGCAACTTTGAACAAGACAATCTATGGCTAGTAGATGAGACCACGGACTATAGGAAGGTCTCATGGACCTAAGTCCAGAAAATATGGAAAATCTTGGTTTTCTGGAAGTGGTTCAACAATAAACATGATACACCGTACATGGAACTATGGCCCATACAAAGGGTCGTGGAAGGAGCCCTGAAGAGCTTGAAAATTTTCTAAGTCTGATAAGGTTGCATGAAGGGATTTATGGTCCGTATATTAAACCATGGACTGTACTATTTATTCATGGTTTGGAAGGTGAAATCTTTATATGCTCACTTTTATGACACAAGTTCTACGAGCCAAAGAATGAGCCATGGTTAGGAAGATGACCTATACACGGGGTTTTGTCAGCAACTCCATGAGCTTTTTAACGAAGGAATTTATTGATATTTCCCATTTGTTTAGCTTCTAAAATATGCCATTTTGTCCCTCCTAACTGACTTAACTGATCTAACTCCTATAAATCCTATTACTAAGTCATTCTATCTCATCTACTCTCATAATTCTCTCAAAGGCTCTCAAATATTTCTCTCTAGACAAGGAATCCATTGAAGCTAGGTTCCAAGCTTAGCTAAGGATTTCAAGGTCTTTCTTCTCCAATTTCTAAAGTTCTTCACTTGAGGTATGTAAGGTTTCATACATGGACTAGTTTCATCCATGAAGCCCAACTTGATTCTCCTTTTTTCACAAAGTTTAATGATGAAATCTTATGGGATTTTATGGTTTAATTAGAAATGGTTAGATTACAATTTCTACATGATAATTATACTTATTTATGCATGAATAATGAAAAAGTACATGATTTCTATGATTTTCAAAGTGAAAGTATACCATTTCAAATTTGTGATGATTATGGCTTATTGAATTGATGTGGGTTCCTTTACTAATAATTCAATTTGATTTCTATCACATGTTTCCTTTATGATTTTCATCAAACTACATGATTGTGACTCAATTGTTCATGAACCCTCACATGGCCCTAGTTTCCTATGATAAATCTATGGTTTTCATGAATTTGATCTTAAATATGGAAATCATGTTTCAATAATGATGATATTATGATGATAAGGATGATATATTAATGGGGGTGATTAAGACCCTAATGTTTATGCAATTATGATGATAAGATGGGGAGTATATCTACACTAAGTGAAAGATATGTAGTTGGACAATTCCTATGATATGAGATATTTTCATAAGGATTATGATGGCTATTTTACAAATTATGGAAGTATGATTTTAATGAAATATGAACCACACTGAGAGATATGTACAAGCATGATTTATATATTCTGTAGGATATGACTTAGCAACGAGAGGGCTTTGGTAGATTTTATTGTCCCACAACTACATGCCACTGTAGGAATCATGTTTATGTTTATATGCCTTAAAGGTGTGCTAATGGATACTCATTGTGTTAGGATAGAACCTAAAGGGTGAGGTCAAATGATTGGTTCTCGCCGTGCTAGGATAGAGCCTATAGGATGAGGATCGAGTCTACCTTGGAAAAGTATACTCCTTTTTTGTTTAGTTTAGAGGGAACATTGGGATTCCATGTAACAATCCGCATGGTCTTATTGTCTGTTATTGTCTTATTCCCACATAGTGTGTGATAGGATCATGAAAGGTTTTGATTATGTTTCCATTCATTGTGTCCTTATTCTATTGGTTATGATTATGAATATTGATATAATGTTATGATGTTCCTTGATGCATGGCATACCTACATACTTAATACATTCCGGGTACTAATGCATAACCAACTACAATGAGTCGAGGTCGGTACCACGGGGATTGGGATTGTTCAATTTAAACTTTGAAGTTATTGCTCAAACTAGTTGATTGTAATAATTTTACAAATTGGTTTGAATTAAACTAGAGTATTACTAATTGTACATTGTAACAATTAAACTGTCACAAATGGATGGGAGTATGTCATTGATGTGTGTAATTGAATGTAATTCCAATGAATGGGTCTCTAACGTTGAACCTAATGGCTAATTTACTTATGGAAAGGCTAGAAAGCTGCTAACCACAACTGTGGTTTAAATTAATTTTGGTGTATCAATGTGAATCAATTATGACTACACACATAATTCACATAAGAGTCGAAGGACCTACACAAATTTATAGTTGAACAATCTATAACTTTAGTCGGTTGAATCCTATTATGACATTCAACCTTAACACGTGATATCAAAGACTATTGCACAATCCTTTCACTCTGAATACTCATTTTCATGCAATATTCAAAGATCTATATGTGCATCTATGTTTGCAACCATAGATTTACAATTAAAGTTGAAGGAAAAGTCAAGTCCACATCAAATTAGCACATATGATTCAATTAAATCAAAGACCCATAACATGAAATTAACATTCAGCTACATAGCACTTCCCCAGCATATGGGTTTTTTGCAACTCATGTTCATATAGAAATTGAGTTACCAAAATGATTATCCATGACAATGAAATTAAGAATCTAAAGGAAATTTGGTGTCAATCCTATTCTCCTTCTTCAATTCTTGACCTCAAAACCAAGTACCAAAGCCTTCTTTACCAAGCAAGTATTCTTTTAAAAATGTAATCACAATATATGTGTATGTATCCTTTAGAAAACATCCCCTTCAACTTTTATACCTCAGATGATAATACCCTTCAATTTCCCACTATGCACAATTAGACGGTCAAAGTCGGGGTCGCCGAACACATTCAACGATCCATCGCATATGCACAAGACAACCTATTTGAACCAACATTAAAACTCCTGGAATCTGTAACTTTTAGGTGATGGTCCTGTTCATCATCGAACAACTTCGGTGATCCCACTGAATTGTGATAGGCATCGCCTTCTTGAACATCAATTTTCAACTTCTTCCTTGCCACGTACTGTAACTTTAGGTGACGCTACTGTGGATCGACGAATCACTTTGGTGATCCACTGAATTACACACTCCTTCGCCCTTTTGTACTGTACACTTAGGGTTGAACATTGTAACATTAGGCAGTCTTCAGGACCATTCAACGTACTGCCAAACATGTCAGTGATGACCGATTTCCACTGCCTTTTTTTCATTTTTGCTCCATTTAACTTGATTTGCTATGATTTGTCCCTTTATTCATCTTATTTCTCACTCATAGCATAAAACAAACATTTTGCTAAAAATTAAAGGTGAAAGAACACATTGAGGATGATATTTTATACAATTAAGCTCTATATGAGGCCAACATTTGGACTCATCAGAGAGTGAATCTATGACCATAAAGACTTCAGTTCATACTCCACACAATGTCAGTAGCTGTCCTCACCTTTCATTTGATTTCAATTTCTAATATCACTTATGATTGTTCAGATGTCCCCGTCTTGCATTTAGTTTGTGTTTTAAGTCTTGTAGAATCTGTCTCACTTTATCTTTGATCCAAAAATCAATCCGTGTATTGTCTATATGATGTTGTGATTTGAAGAAGCCACTATAGGTTCGGTCATATTGCTGATTGCTATTATCATTTACTGTTCCATTGAATTATGAAATAAATGTTAGGGTACTCTTTTTTTTGATATCTAGCTTGTCAGTATAGATTAGTTTTCTCTTTACTGTACAAAAAAATTTTGCAAGTCCCATCCATGAAGCCAGATTTCCCCGCTTAAACTAATTTCTTATATGGTTTTAACACTTCAATGACTATTTTTTAAATATTATTTTCTGTCCTACTAGCATGCTTCGAGGAATGCAGGTGTTACGAGCAACGCGTTCTACCTCTAGCCAGTACTACTCCTGTTCGGCTTGCAAAATTTGAAATTCATTGAATTAGCTCCTTCTCGTGCAAAATTTACTTTGTTATGACCTTGTTTAATAAGATTGAATTCTGTTATAAATTCAGCATTTAAATGTCCATCTCCAATTAGTTATGTTATTAACATATGTTTTCTTCCAAATGTATGCTCAAAATTCTCTATCAGATCAATCTTGCATTCCCTTAACATTTGTTGAATCAAATCATTTCTTGAAGGCTCTTTATTTAGTCTTATCTAAATGAACCTAAGAGTAAGAATATGTTTGGCTTTGAATTTGTTTGTTAAGACATGGTAGTATTAGATTGGTGTCAAGCAAGATTTATCCACTATGTTGATAAACTTTGATTCGTCTAAGGCTCTGTAACAACATATATTTTCTCGTTTGACATTTATTTCTTCTTATATCCTATCACATCTTTAAACTTATTTATATGGTTAAAGTTAGAATTTTTTTTTCTCTCTGTTGTAATTAAAAGAATCCTCTGTTAAGACATAATATTATGCATCTGATGCAGTTAAACTTACTCCTTCCATAAATGGCCTAAAGCAACTTCCCATTTTTAGCATCATTATACATGGATTTTTGAATTCGGCTAGTCGCATGTATCTAATTTAATCTTGATTCTGGTTTAAGTATTTGGATACCATACATGTTCATATACCGTCTTTCGTTTTGTATGTAATTGATGTTCTCTTGTCTTGTTCTAATAGTATCATCTGTTCCTACTTTCAGTACATCTATGTAAAGGGATAGATAATTAAATACTATGTTTAGCCCTATCTCTTCCTAGTTATCCATATCATTTGCCTTCTTTGAAATGTACACGAACTGGTTGAGTACTAACACGGTTGTTAATGTATTCTTACTTAATCTATTTTTTTTTTCACAATCTTGATATGCTGCTATTATTTTAAAGACATGAATGAGTACTACCTCTCGTTATCAGTTTTTTCCATATGAATCTCTTTATCTCAAGTGAATTTTATACCCTTCTTCCTTTGTCCTAGAATAAGTCTCTAATTTCTAGCTAAACGACTAATGTTCCTTTGTCCATTATCACAAAGCTTGAAGCTCTTTTTTTTTTTTTTAATTACTTTGGAAATATGATTCTACCTTTGTACCAGCTTTATCATTTACATTGCACAAGTATTAAGTTTAAGTCACATTAATCCCTTTACACTCTTGGCTTTGTTTACCTGTACATTTAGGAGCGCATTTAGAGTCACGAGATGACTCTTAACTCTGTCCAAATCAGAGAACCTACTGATACATGCATTTCTTTGCTTGAATCTAGAGCGATTTGCTCATTCCAATAGAAAATTCAGCACTTCCTCCTCACTTCAAGCTTCACATTTTTTATATAAACATTTATATTGTTATCTTTCTACAAACCGTTTACCTATCAGTATTTTACAATCACTTTTATGCTTTTCTTTTATTTGCATTTGAGTTTATTCGAACCAACAAAGATGATAGTTAAGATGGAGCGGCTCGCCTCCCGATCCCTTTAGATATAAGATTTAATGTAGTTATTTGACTTGGAATTATTTTCTAGTTAAGTTTACTTTTGACTTAATATTTTAATTTTAAAAGCATAATACTTTTTTAAGAAGAAGTGAAAATTGGGAATGTCTTTGTAATGACCCTCTAGGTCATTTTATCTGCTCCTTGGTCTTTTCAGCATTTAGAGCTTTTTTGTAGAGACCTTATGTCATTTATGACTTGTTGGTTTTGAAAGTTTGGTTGCGGCGTTGTTCATTTGGTTTTTATACTAGTTTTTTGTATTTTGGAGTTCTTGGAGTTTGAACTGTTGACTTTGGTCAAAACTCTAGGAAGATGACTTTGGAATAGAATTCTAAAAATTCCATCATCTCCAGAATAATCAAATTAGGCTAGGAGTATGATTAGCTCAAATACTGAAACACTCGGTGCGAGTTTGTACCATATTTTGCATTTTGGTCTTTAAATTTGATCAATGCTTAACTTTGGTCAATATTCATGAAAAATGCGCTCAGATGGAAATTTTGAGAGCGCGGTTAGCTCAAAATATCGAATTTGGTCTACAATGACTTCTCATTTGACTCATAAAACTTCCAAACTCATTCTGAGCTCCTTGATAGTATTTGGTTAATAATGGCCTTAGGAGTGGAACCCACTTTCAGTCCTAATAACCTCATATGGAAATTTTGATTGTGCCATTGAGCCAAAATATTGAATTTGGTAGGGTAGCATAGATTGTTCACGTTCACAAGGTTTCGTATAAATTTTGAATACCACATCGAAAATTTTTGAACTTGGTGAAAATCTGCATTTCAGCTAATACCTTGAAATGACCCCTAAAAAGTGCAAAAATATGTGCCTCGGAGCCCGAAATTTTAATTTTCATTTATCTCAAAATTCGCTCGTTATTTCAAAAATCTGACTTCATATTCATGTTCAGGGGGTTTAAATTAGGTGAAAAAGGGTCTAACCCCGATTTAAGAGCGAAAGATTAGCAATTATGATTATCAAAAGTGCAATTTCCAGAGAGTAGTATGCACCACTTCCGCGACGCGCACTAGTGCATTTTTATGATTATTTTTTTTAATTCGTCGAAAATTTTCTAAGTGTTGGGCCCAAGTTTCCCCAAATGTGTTTTTATCTATACTTAGCCAAATTTCACCCTCATATCACCCAAAATGTTTCCCAACACTCACTAAAACACTTAGCCATATTTTCACTCCAAAATTAAAGCCTCAAAACCCTCATTCGGAACAAAGGATTTTCTTCAAGCTTCAAGCCTCCATTTTCAATCTTCATCAAGAGCTTCTCCAAAGCTAAGATATGTGGGTTTTAGCCATTGGGTCCTTCTATCCATGGTGCCCTTATCTCCTTTTACTCAATTTACATGATTTAAAGTTGATTTCACAATTGGGTCTACTATTATGAACATGTCTATGAACTATGTTAAAGCTCTGTAAAGTTGTGACTGTTTTGCTATGTTTTGAGCTATAAATCTTAGATCTAATGTAAGATTTGATGAGGGGTTTTGATGTATACTGCTAGAGGCTATTGCAAGGTGTTGACTGATGGTTTTACAATGGATTTTCTTGCATGATTTCATCTCTAAATTGCGTTGTCCTGTACCCCTATTACACACCCGCCAAGTGTTTGATAAAATGTCTAGTTAGGGTTTGTGGAATTAAAAGTCCAAAACATGAGATGTGATATGATTGATGTTACAATGATGAAAAGAGCTTATTAATATGATACACTCTATATAAAGTGTTGCATTAGACCACGTCCAATCCGGGGGACTAAGAGCCCGGATAACCGAGGTGGGGGTTTGTACTCATCAACTGAGGTGGGAGTTTGTACTCATTAACCGAGGTGGGTGCTTGTACTCATCAAACCTGGGTGTTTGTACTCATCAAACCATGTGAGGGGTTTGTGCTTCGCCACCAGGGTGATAAGGTGTGGTTATCATCAACCATGTGAGGGGTTTGTACCACACTACCAGGGTGATGGGGTAAGATCATCATCAACCGGCCAAGGGGTTCATGCTTTGGAAAATCTAGCTTGGTCTATTCTTCACAAATGATATCCTATATGAGCATGAGTTACTTAAGCATGTTTACTTATGCATTGATCATACATGCCATATTGCTATATTATGCCTATTGCCTATTGTTATGCATTTTGATTGTGATGCCTAATTCTTGTTGCACTGCATCCTACAAACTTAGTACATTCAAATATACTAATGCATACTCTTGCCTACATGATATCACCATGTAGGAACGGTGCCCAAGTTAATCATCCTCCTCCACGTGACTAGTCGATGCTATTCAAGCAAGTTGGTGAGTCCTCCATTTCGGGGACCTTTCTATATGTTCTATTACCTTGTATTGATACACTTTACTTTACATTCTATTTGACCATGAGGGTGAGCCCGGCTAATTTGTCATGTCCCCCGCTCTTATCTATGTATAGAGGTGTTTGTTGGATATGTTATGTATCTATCCTAAGAGCCTTGACTCTATTGTTCTTGATGTATAATATATGAGCTTATCTCTTGTCTCTTGATTATTATGTTGTGCAAACTTTCCCCTAGTCCCGTTGCCCCTATTCTTATTCTTTTATGTTGTATCTATTTCTTCCGCGACCAAGGATGTATGATGATGTTCTAAGAGGCTTGCTTGGGGTCCCTTTGGGTTCCCCTTGCACCGTGTCATGTCTAGGTCCTAGGCTTGGGTTGTGACATACCTGGTGTAGGAGAAATTAATCTCCACGACCATAGGCCCCAGACCTCAATCGCGGAGATCAACCCTTTTTGTTCTCTGTGGGGTTTGATCCTTGGTTCCATTCAACCAAGGAGACCCAAATTCTTTTCAAGAAATTTTCATGGATTTAAGCTTACTTTAAATATGGGTTATCATCATTATGATTATTTAAATTCAATTAATGTGTGGGCTGTACTTTATTTATGATTTTAAGTTACTTTAAACCCTATTTCAATTATTTACATTGAATTTATAAAGATATAAATGTGCATGTCCCCTTTTAAGCTTGATTTATGCATGTGGAACCTATACTACAATTTGAATGTGGATTTAATTATGGTTTCACTTGAATTTCAATTTATATTATTGATGTTAGACTGTATTTCAATTACCCATGCTATTCTCATATCATTCATGACATATGCATTCATGAGCATTGAATTTTATTAAACTTATGAAGTGGATTAAGCCCAATTATAGTTATGTAAATGATTTTGATGAGATTGTGGCTACAAAAAGAATGTGATCACATATATGTCTAATATTATGGCTCATTGAACAATTATGGGTGTTTTCACCAATATGTTTAGGGAGCATCGATTGAGGTTTGAGGCGGGGTGGACTATCCCCAAGGGTACATACTCATTTCTCAAGAAGGTGCTCCAGCCTTTAAGCCTAAGAATGCATCTAAATGATTTGAAAGCCTTATTCCTCTTTCGCAAGCATGTATATATATGTATTCTAATGGGATAATGACCTAGGACCCGACAGATTGGAGGCAGGGTAGGCTATCCCCAAGGGTTCATACTCCTTTCCTTGAACTATGTACCTAACATAGGTATATATTTATTCCCCAAGGGGGAAAGAAGAAGAAGAATGATAATGATCTACCTTTGGCAAGTAGGTCAACGTTTTATCCATGTGCTGTAGACGATGGAGTTCCAAGTTATAGCCCACTTGGTCTCATATCGGTTATGTTCCTATCCTCAATATATATGAAGTAATTTTGTATTCATGCATCATGCTCCTCATGGCATATTGATATACTAATCCCTTATTATTTGATTCTTTCCATATATGTGCATTTGTCATCTAACATTGAAATACAGGTCTAATGAGTTCATGTGCATTGTATTTCCTGCATACTTAGTGCATTCAAACTTACTAATGCAAACTTTTGCCTACATGATCTAACTACTTAGGGATCGAAGACTACTTTCATCCACCATCCGATGGCTAGATCAAGTTTGACACATTTGTTGTGGTGAGTCCTATCTTCCAAGGACAAGCCACCATTCCTCTACCTATGATGCTTTCATTTGTAATATTTTACTTTGAGGGTGAGCCCAGGGTATGTGTTGTCCCCTGTCTCGTCTTATAACTAGAGGTACTGCTGGACATCTTGTAGACTCTCATCGAATCTATATGTTATGTGTTGTATTTGAGGCTTATGATTATGGTTATCTATTGGATATGACTATTATGGATTAATTATGAGAATTATGATATGTATGTATATTTGATGTGGAAATGTGGAAGATCCTAAGCCCCGAGTTGCCCCCATAAAGTGAATAATACTTACCCGCCCCTTAGTCTTTATGTGCTATGTGTTATGTTAATCCGTGTTAATTCCTTTTCCTGTGATATCCCCATAGTGTGAGTGCTACTTTTCCATCCCTTAGAACTATGTGTTTACTATTTGTATGCGTTTTCGAATCAATGATGTGAATATAGATATTTTGAGGCTTGTTTGGGGACTCTCCAGTTCTCATTTGTCATGTCACTCCTAGACCCTAGGTCTGGGTCATGACAGAGTTGGTATCAAATCACTAGGTTTATAAATGGTCCTCGAAGTCTAACATGCCACGTCAAGTAGAGTCTTATTAATAGGTGTGAAACGCGCCACATCTATGGGTAGGAGGGTACAAGGCATTTTAGGAAATATTTCACTTTTCATGATTCATATTGTGCCATAGAACTTATCTTATGGTTTCCTATCTCAATCTATCGCTACCGAATAGGGAGAGTTACTTTGGGCTTGTAATGCAATCCAGGAGGGAAAAAATATTGCAGTTGATCTTATAGATAAGGTCAAAACGAGTTGGTGAAAGGTGTTCATTGTTTGACAAGATTGCTCCTTCGGGTATTCAATGTTTTCTTTGGTTGGTTGGTTATTATAGAAGGTTTTTTGATGGTTTCTCATCTATGAAATCTTTGTTGACCGAATAGACTCAAAAGAAGGCCAAGTTTCTATGGTCGGATAAGTGTGAGAAGAGTTTTCAAACATCGAATGAAACACCCAATTGTGCTTCAGAAATGCCCATAATCATACTTCCATATATCTTAAAATTCGTGCGTGATATCGAAAATCCGACTTCATATTCTCGATCGGGGGGCAAAATTGAGTGGGAAAAGTGTATAACCCAGATTTTAGAGGACACATAGCAAAAAATAAATTTTGCTAATTTATGATTTCTAGAGAGCATTCGTGCCCTAGCTGCGACGCACCAAGGGCGCGAATTAGTGTTAATTTGGCCTTCGCGTTAGGTCTACGTCACGGACCAGTGTTGATTTTTCCTTAATGTTTTCTATGTCGGCCAAGGGCATTGAGGTCACAGTCACATACCCACTTATGCGTAAAAACACTTATACTTAGCCATTTTCAAGTCTATATCACTCAAGACCCTCTCAAAAACCTCTCCACGACTTAACCAAATATTTCACTCGAATTTCAAGGATTTGAAGCTTAACTTTGGAACTCAAGGATTCTCTTCAAGCTCTAAGTTCTCTTCAAGCTCATCTCAAGAAAACCCAAGTTTGAGATATGTGGGTTTCATCCATTGGGTCCTTTCACCCATGGAGCCTAATCTTTCTTTTTATGAAAATAACATGTTTTCATGTTATATCATCTATGGGTATGTCTTATTATGGATTACGATTATAAATCATATTGGGGTTTTATGAAATATTGATTGATTATACATGTCTATCTATTTCAAGATTATACCGTGAATTGATTTTTTCTATTGAGACTATGCATGTTTTTTGAGCTATGAAACTATAATCTATTATGAGATTTAATGATAGATTTCAAGGTATCCTACATAAGGGTTTTACTATATGTTCGTTGGTTGATTCACATTGAGTTTTCTAGTATTATTTCACTCTTGAATTGCATAATTTTGAACAAGTATTATGCACCCACCAAGTGTTTGATGAAATGTCTTGACAAGGATTCGCAAGTTATTGATGATCTATTATATGGTTTATGTCACGACCCAAGCCTTAGGCCTAGAGGTTACACGGCCAATGGGAACCCGAATGGGTCCTAGACAAGCCTCTTAGCATATCAATCACACATTGGTCGCGAAAGCAAAGTAAATAATAACAAGAGATATATCTAATGGGAAGTGGGACTAAGGGAAGTCTTAAATATAAACCAAGCATAAGAGTGAAGCTCATAAAACAATAAAATCACAATATCTAGCATATACCTCTAAACAAGAAATGGAGTTGGGGCCAAGATACTTTCTGAGTTCACCCTCATAATGCCAAATGTTAAACATAAATAAATCATAGAAATAGCAAGAGAAAGTAGATAGCATCCTCGAACTTGAGGAATCACCAAGCTTGTCTTTGAAGTATCTGACTAGCCCTGTTGAGGATGATTAAGAGGATCTCCAGTCCCTACACGGTGATATCACATAGGCATAAATTATGCATTAGTACGTTTGAATGTACTAAGTATATAGGATGCAATGCAACAAGACATAAGCCAATATAGTCAAAATATATAGTAATAAGCAATAGGTAAGTGAGATCTCAATATGGCATGCATGGTCAATGCTTGAAGTAAAACATGCTTGTAAATCGTTCAACTTGAATAAAACATAATACATATGTGGGAAGAGACCCTAATCGATAATAGTAAGACCAAATGAGCAACAACTTATAATCTCCATGATTACCCCTCATCGGTAAAGAGGTGGTCTACTTGCCAAGGTAAACCATACTTCACCTTACGAGAGCCCAACCCATTTCGAAGAAGTAACCCCCTTTACGAGAACCCACCCATTTTGGGGTTAATTTCATGATAAAGTGCACTAAATGGACCCTTGATAGTCCACATCGACATCTAATCCATTGGTGCTAAGTCTAATCCCACGGAATACTTGAAATGATCATACTTTAATAGCTTATAATAAACATGGAATCATGACATGAGTAGCTCTTAAACATACTTTACCTCTAATGATGGGCCTAACTTGAAACATGAGAATAGATCATAATCATCCATGAACCCTTGCTTTAACATGAATGATTCACAAGAGGTAAAATCTTGAAAATAGGATTTAACTTGATACTTGCGTAATCACAGATAATTTCATAAATTCATAACATACTTAATAGCCCATATTCATCATGAACTCACTTGACTTGTAAAACATGTAAATAACTCGAGAATTCTTGACTTGACATTTTATCAAACACTTGGTGGGAACATATGAATAGATGTTCCAATCATGCAAGAATCAAGACTATAGACATGAAATAGAGAAATTAATGCATCAAAAAGTAATGTAAATTAGCCGACCAACATCATGGTAAAACCCCATCATAGGTAACTTGTAAATCATATCAAAACTTCACAATAGGTCATAGATTTCATAGCTTGAATCACTGTAGTCTCAATAGACAAAGATTTATTCATAGTGTAAGCTCAAAATAGATATTCATGCATAATAATCAATTATTTGACAAAATCCCAACATATTTCATAATAATGGATACTCATAAGTAATATAACTTGAAATAATGCAATTTTCATAAAAAAGTAAGGTTGGATTCCATGGGTGAAAGAACCCAATGGATGACACCCACATACCTAAATCTGGGGACTCCTTAAGGTAGATTTGAAGGAGAATTGATGCTTAAATGGAGTTCTTAAGATCCGAAATTAAGCTTGAAACACCTGAATTTGGATGGAAATTTTTGATAAAATGGTTGAGAAGTTTTAGGGAGGGTTTTTGAGTGATATGGACTTGAAAAATGGCCAAGTATAGGGGTTTTCATGCACAAGTGGGCATGTGGACATGACCCTAATGCCCTTAAGAAAAAAATAGAAAATTAAGGAAGTGCTAACACTACTCCACAACGAGTTCGTATTGCGAAGCCATCGCGAACCCCCACTGGTTTGCGAAAATTGGCAAAAATCATTTTTCGCTCAGGTATTCTAAAATCCAGGTTATACCCATTTCCCACTCATTTTTCCCCCTAATCAAGAATATGAAGTGGATTTTTGATATCATGCATGAACTTTTAGATACATTGAAATTACGATTGTGGGCATTTTCGAAGCACATTTTTGGGGCGTTTCAATTTATAAGTCAAGTGCTTTATGATAACTAAGGGCTTGCATGTATGCATTGAATTCAATAAAAGTATCTATGATGTTGTAAGTAGACCATACCTTGTTAAGGGGTGACTTACCTAATCACCTTGTTGAGGGGATGACATGCCTAAATAACCTTGTTGGGGGTGACATGCCCAATCACCATATTGGGGGGTGACATACCTTAATCACCTTGTTGGGGGGTGAGATGCCCAATCACCTTATTAAGGGGTGAGTACCTCGATACCCTTGTTGGGGGTGACATACCCAATAACCTTGTTGAGTGGTGAGTACCTTATTCACCTTGTTGGGGTTTGACATGCCCAATCAGCTTGTTAAGGGGTGAGTACCTTAATAACCTTACAAGGGGGTGACATGCCTTGGATTCCAAGTGGTAGTTCGCTCGGTCTATGTTGATTATGGTCTCCTCCCACTTGTGTTACGTATTATGCAAGCTATATGATTTACAAGCATGTTTTACTTCAAGCATTCATCATGCACGCATATTGATATTACAGTTATCCACTGCATATGATTATGCATTTTGGCTATGCTAGTTTCTGTATTATACCATTGCATCTTACATACTTAGTACATTCACAAACGTACTAACGCATACTCTATGAGTACATGATATTACTATGTACGGACCAGAGCACCTCTCGATCATCCTCCATGTGGCTAGTTTGTTACTTCGGAAGATAAGATTTGGTGATTCCTCATGTCTGAGGATGCTATCTATGCTACTCTTTCTATTTGATATTTCTTTATGTTGAAAACTTGATACTATGAGGGTGAGCCAGGAAAGTGTCTTAACCCCCACTCCATTCCATGTTAGAGGTGTTATGGGATAATTGATGTACTTATACTATGAGCTTGACTCTTTTATGCCTTTATAAATATCAAGACTTCCCTTAGTCTCAATTCCCTTATATCTCTTTATATTGTTTATTTTTCTTCACGATCAAGGATGTGTAAATAATATGCTAAACGACTTATTTGGGGTCCCTTCGGGTTCCAATTTACCGTGCCACATCTAGGCCTTAGGCTTGGGTCTTGACAAATTAGGTATTAGAGCACTAGGTTGTTAATGATCCTCGTAATCCAACACACCGCGTTAATTAGAAAATTATTTATGGTTGTGAAGCACTCCACAGCTATGAATGGGAAGCTATGAGGGGTTATAGGAAATGTTTCACTTCTTTATCATCTCTATCGTGCTTTAGATGTGAGTGTAAGGCTTTTTCCCTAATGAATGCCCTTTGCTCTTCTATATCATGCCTATTCCAAGAGGGAGAATACGTAGAGCCTGTACACTCGAGGAGAAACCGGCCCCTCCCGCTCCTCAAGGTGAAGGGATAGCCCAAGATGAATTCTGGGATGCTCGTGTTATGGCCAACGAAATTCACCAAGGGGTCTAACCCCCTCATGCTCCTACTCCAGCTTTTAGGGTGAGGGATTTCACTAGAATGAACCTACTAGACTTCCATGAATCCAAGACGGATAAGGATCCCTAAGAGTTCATCGGTGAGGTGTACAAAATGCTATCTATTATGGGGGTTAATTTTGACGAGAAAGCGGAGTTAGCGACCTATCAACTCAAAGGTGTGGATCAAATTTGGTTTACACAATAGAAGTTGGAGAGGAGATATAATGATGCTATTCCTTTGGAGGAGTTCAAAGTCATGTTCCTTAATCGGTTCTTTCCTATAGAGCTAAGGGAGGCTAAAATGATGGAGCTTATGAACCTTAAGCAAGGTTTTATGAGTGCAAAGGAGTATGCGCTTAAGTTCAACAACTCTGCAAGTATGCTCGACAATTGGTTGTTGAGCCGAGATCAAGGGTGAATAAATTTGCGTCGGGTGTGTCCAACTTAGTTAGTGAGGAGTGTCGTACTGCCATGTCAGTGGGTGATATGTATTTTTCCCGTCTAATGATATATGTTGGACAACTAGAGGGGGAAAAGCTTAGAAAAAGAAGAAGTGGTGAGTCCAAGAGGGCTCGTTTTGAAGGTGGATTCCAATGTTCCAAGGGTAGCCGGTTTCCTCAAGGCCACAAGTTCTGAGGCCAAGGGCTTTCCAATGCTCCTAATAGGAGATTTGCTAATTATAATCCAATATTTTAAGGTAGTGGTGGTGGGGTGCCTAACCCTATGTGCAAAAGATATGGCAGGAACCATATGGCCCATGTTAGAAAAACTCTAATGCTTGTTATGATTGTGGTGACATAGGTCATAAGGTGATTGATTATCCTCGTGTTTAAAACAAAGGTAGGGATGGTCGTCCACAAGGTTAAGGTGCGAATGGGGGTCAAAAGGGAAGGAGAGGCCAACAAGGGGGTGGTCAAAGGAAAAATAGATTCTATGCTCTTCAAGGGAGACAATGGGTATATGAGATGCCTGATGTCGTCACCAGTATGTTAAAGGTTTTTTATTTTGATATGTATACTTTGATAGACCTGGGTGCCACTCTTTCTTTTATTGGTCCTTTTGTTGCCAAAAAGCTTTATGTTAGTCCCGAATTGTTGAGTGAACCTTATGAAGTGTCTACTCCCATTGGTGAGTCCGTTGTAGTTAAAAGAGTCTATAGAAATTTTGCCGTTTTCATATTGCATAAATCTTGCCTTCTGATTTTGTTGAGTTAGATATGGTGGATTTTGATGTCATTCTTAGGATGGATTTGTTGCATGCATATTATGCTTCTATTGATTGTATAACCCTTAGGGTTAGATTCTAATACCCTAATGAGCCCATCCTTGAGTGGGAGAGTCGCGATGTGTTGGTAAGGGTAGATTCATTTCTTGCCTTAAATCCTAAAAGTTTATTCCTAAGGGTTGTCTTGATCATCTTGTGAGGGTTAGGGATGTTGAGTCCAAAATCCTTCTTATTGAGCCGATTCTGGTGGTTAATGATTTTCTTGATATCTTTCCCGGTGAGCTTCCCGGTGTTCTTCCCGAAAGGGAAATAGATTTTTGTATAGGCCTCCTTCCTGATACTCAATCCATTTCTATTCCCTTTTACCACATGGCCCCAACAGAGTTGAAGGTGCTGAAGGAGCAATTGAGGGATTTGTTGGAAAAAGGTTTCATAAGGCCTAGTAAGTTACCTAGGGTGCACCGGTGTTATTTGTGAAGAAAAAGAATGGTTCTCTTAGAATGTTCATTGATTACCATCAACTTAATAGAGTCACCATAAAGAACATGTACCCTATACCAAGTATTGATGACCTTTTTGGTCAACTACAAGGGACTACTCACTTTTCTAAGATTGATCTTAGGTCTTGGTATCACCAAGTGAAAGTAAAGGAGTGTGACATTCCCAAACCGACTTTCAGAACTAGGTATGGGCACTTTGAGTTTGTGGTTATGTCCTTTGGGTTGACTAATTCACCAAATATAATTATGTATCCCATGAATAGTGTCTTTAAACCCTACCTTGACTTGTTTGTAATAGTTTTTATTGATGATATCTTGATTTATTCTCATAGTGAGGAGGAGAATATGAGTCACTTAAGGGTGGTGTTGCAAATCTTGAGGGAGGAGAGGTTGCATGTCGAGTATGAAAAATGTGAGTTTTGGTTGAAAGAAGTTGCTTTTCTAGGGTATGTGTTATCGGGTGATTAAGGTGGATATTAAGAAGACAGAGGTGATTAAAAATAGGCCTAGACCTTTGACTCCATTGAAGATTAGAATTTTCTTAGGTTTGGCGGGTTATTAATGAAGGTTTTTGAATGGCTTGACTTCTATTGCTTCTCCTATGACTAAGTTGACACAAAAGAAGGCAAAATTCGTGTGGACCAATGAATGTGTGAAGAGTTTTAAAACATTGAAAGATAAGCTTGTCTCCTCTCCTATGTTGTCTCTATTAGAAGGTTTGGAAGGATTTGTAGTGTATTATGATGCCTCAAGAATTTGTTTGGGGTGTATTTTGATGTAAAATGGTAAGGTGCTAGCATATGCCTCTAGACAACTTAAGGTGCATGAAAAGAATTATCCCACCCAAGATCTTGAAATCGCGGACATTGTATTTTCTTTGAAAATTTAGCTTCACTACTTGTATGGGGTTCATGTTGATGTGTTTTCCGACCACAAGAGTCTTCAATATGTGTTCACCCAGAAAGATCTTAACTTGAGACAAAGAAAGTTGTTAGAGCTCCTTAAAGATTATGATATGAGTGTGCATTATCACCTTGACAAAGCTAATTTTCTGTCCGATTCTCTAAGTAGGGTGTCTATGGGTAGTCTAGCTTATGTTGATGATGGTGGCAAAGAGGTGGCTAGAGAGGTTCACCGGTTGGCTAGATTAAGGGATAGGTTAGATGAAGTTGATAATGGGGATGTAGTGGTTGCTAATGGTTCTAAGTTTTCTTTGGTTGAGGAGGTAAAGGCAAAACAAGTTCTTGAACCTGCCTTGCTAGAATTGAGGGCCTTGGTGAGAGATGGTAAAGTGGAGGTTTTCTCCCAAGGGGGAGATGGTGCCCTTAGGTACCAAGGTAGATTGCGTGTGCCAAATGTCAATGACTTGAGGGAATTGATCTTGAAGGACGCCCATAATTCATCATATTCCATTCACCCTAGTTCCATAAAGATGTATAAAGACTTGAGGGAGGTGTATTGGTGGGGTGACATGAAGAGAGACATTGTCAAGTTCATATCGGGATGTCAGAATTGCCAACAAGTGAAGGCTGAACATCAAAAGACGGATGGCCTAGCCCAAGATATATAGAATTCTACTTGGAAGTGGGAAGAGATCAACATAGATTGTTTGGTTAGGTTTCCTAAGACTAGGAAACATTTTGACACTATTTGGGTTGTTTTGGATAGAATGACAAAGTCGGCTCACATCTTACCGGTCAAAACTACTTATGTGCCTAAGATTATGCCAAGTTGTACATTCATGAATTGGTTAGATTGCCTCAGGTGCCCTTGTTTATCATTTCAGATCGTGGTGCTCAATTCAATTTTCACTTTTGGAGGTCTTTCCAAAAGGGTCTTGGTACAAAATAAGCTTTGCAAGGCTTTTCATCCTCAAATGGATGGTCAAGCCGAGAGAACTATCCAAACTCTTAAGGATATACTTAGAGCTTGTGTTTTGGAGATTAAGGTAGTTGGATGAATAACTTCCACTCATTGAGTTTGCTTACAACAATAGCTACCACTCAAGCATTAGTATGGATCCTTTTGATGTTCTTTGTGGTAGACATTGTAGATCCCTATTTGGGTGGTTTGAAGTAGGGAAATGGCTTTGCTAGGTTTGGATTTGGTCATGGAAACCCTGGAGAAGGTGAGGATGATAAGGGAGAGATTGAAACCAGACCAAAGTAGACGAAATCCTACTCCGATGGGAGGAGAAGATATCTTGAGTTTAAAGTTGGTGATTGGGTTACTTGAAAGTCTCATCCATGAAAGGTGTGGTCCGGTTTCGCAAGAAAGGGAAATTAAGCCCAAGGTTTGTGTGTCCCTATAAAGTTTTGAGGAGAGTGGGTAAGGTTTCATATGAGTTGGAGTTGCCTTTGGAGATGAATATGGTTCGTCCGGTCTTTCATGTGTCCATGTTGAGGAAATGTGTGGGTGACCCAAGTACTGTAGTTGCCTTGGATGTTGTAGGTGTTGTAGAAGATAATTTGACCTATGAGGAGGTCCCGGTTTGGATAGACAAGTGAAGAGGTTGAGAAATAAAGATGTAGCTTCCGTCAAGGTCCTTTGGAGGAACCAACAAGCTGAAAGTGCCACATGGGAAGCCAAGGTGGACTATATCTCTTCCACTCTACTCAAGACAAAGGTACTAATTTGAGTTCCCTATAAGATTCCAAGTCTTAAGTTTTAGCCCTTATGTTATTTTGCACACATTCATGTTCATGGTAACAAGTTTATTTTGATTTTTGACACTCATGTTGAGAGTTTTTGTAAATGATGTTTAAATGAATTTGTTGTATTTGTGTTCAGGCTAAAATCCTTGTGATTACGTCTCTTATGTATGTTTCTTTGACATTCAGGGATGAACTTTCCCAAGTGAGAGATATTGAAACGCCCCAAATTGTGCTTCGAAAAAGTCCATAATTGTAAGTTCCACATATCTCAAAATCCGTGCGTGATATAAAAAATATGACTTCATATTCTCAATCAGGAGGCAAAATTGATAACCCAGATTTTAGAGGACCCGTAGTGAAAAATAAATTTTGCTAATTTACGATCTCCAGAGAGTATCCGCCCCCTGGTCGCGATGCTCTAGGGGCGCACATTAGTGTTAATATGGTCTTTGCATTGGGTCCGCGTCCTAGACCAAACATGGACCATTGTTGAGTTTTCCTTAATTTTTCCTGTGTTGGCCAAGGGAATCGAGGTCATACCCCCATGCCTACTTATGCATAAAAACACCCATACTTAGCCATTTTTCAACTCTATATCACTCAAGACCCCCTCAAAATCACTCCAAGACTTCACCAAATATTTCACTTAAATTTCAAGGATTTCATGCTTAACTTTGGAAATCAAGGATTCTCATCAAGTTCTAAGTTCGTGTCACAACCCAAGCCTAGGGCCTAGACGTGACACGCGAATGGGAAACTCAAAGGAACCCCAAACAAGCCTCTTAGCATATCATATGCACATGTTTGGTCGCGGAAGCAATAGAATACAACAAGAGAGAGTAGATAGGGACAAACGGGGCTATGGGTCAATTCTCATATCATAAACATCAATAGTCAAGAGAGAGTCAAAGCTCAAAGCACAATACAAACATATCCAACAACACCTCTAAAACTTAGATGCTTAGGGGGGCCAAGACAAGCTACCGGGCTCACCCTCATGATAAATATATACATAAAAGAAGGATAGTCTTAGAACATAGTAGGAGATCATAAGCATCATCCCTGAAATAGAAGATTCACCAAAGAGCTTGAGAGAAGTCATAATAGCCACGTGGAAGAGGAAAGTCAAGTGGGGCTCCGGTCCCTTCATGGTGACATCATGTAGGCATAGAGTATGCATTAGTACGTTTGAATGTACTAAGTATTTAGGATGCAATGCAACAAGTCATAAGCACCATAAAAAAATGCATAACATAGGTAATGGATAAGCATATAGCAATGTGGCATATGTGAATGATACTTGAAGTAAGATCATGTTTATATAGAACATAATAGATGTGTAAGGAGAGACCATTGTTAGTGCTTATACAAGGCCTACCGCCCCTTTGGAGAGTCGAATGAGGTACGAACCCCTCAATAGGCTGATGAGGTACAAACCCCCCAACATGGTTGATGGAGTACAAACCCCCTATGTAGTTATCAAGGTACAAAACCCTCGACATGGTTGCACGGGCCTACCACCCCATGAGCAAGGCGACCGAGGTACAAACCCCTCAACAAGGTTACCTGGGCCTATAACCACTCGAGTGTGGCTTGGTCAATTCCCGACACTATAGATATAATATCTTATACATACATTCCTTTCATCATCACATAGTCATTCAATTAATAAGACATGCATTAGACCATCAATTCCTTCAGAAATTTATAACCGGACATTTTATCAAACACTTGGTGGGTGTGTAGTGCTATTGTAAAACCATGCAAATCAAGAGTCTAATCATTCTACGAAATCCAATGTAAAACCATCAACAGATACTTGTTAACACGGTCACACAATATACATCATAACCCTTCATCAAATCTCAAAATAGATCTTAGATTCATAGCTCAAAACATGCTAAAACAATCATAATTTCATGAAACCCCAACATAATGTGCAGTGAAATTCAAAATAATTAAGACTCATGAGTAACTAATCTTTAAATCATGCAATTTTAAGTAAAATGAAGCTTAGGAATAATGGGTGGGAGGAACCTATGAAAGAAACCCACATACCTTAGCTTTGGAGTATAGTTTGATGAAGATTTGAGATGGAGACTTGAAGCTTGAATGAGAACCTTAGAATCAAGATGAGTTTCAAGACTTGAAATTTGGAGATCAAATATTGTCTACATTTGGGAGGGTATTTAGGAAAGTCTTGGATGATATGAGGGTGAAATAAGGCTAAGTATAGGCATTTTCATGCTTGAGAACACTTAGGTCCAAAACCCAAAAGACTTTGATCGGTCAAGAAATATTGAATAAAAATTGTAGCGAGGCGTGTCGTGCTAGGGGCGCGGAAACCTCACTGGAATTCGATTATTGGAAAATTGAAATTGTTATTAGTACTAAAATCAGGGTTGGACCTATTTCCCACTCAATTTTACCCTTGAACAAGAATATGAAGTCGGATTTTCGATATCGAACACGGAATTTGAGATCTATGGAAATTACGATTCCAGGCAATTTTTGGGGTCTTTTCTATATCTCCCCTTTGGGAACATTCCTCCCTGAATGTCAAAGAAACGTATATGAGAAGAATAATCATGAAGAAATCATCCCCAACAAGACTGCAACAACATACTTAAAACATCATTTTCAAAATCTCATCATAAGTGTAAAATCACCATGAACTTTATCAATGTAAACATGAATGCATGCAAATGACTTAAGGGCTAGAACATGGGACATGAAATCACATAGAAGACTAGAATTAGTACCTTAGGCTTGAGTAGGATGGAAAAGATAAGGGTATTGCTTTTGCAAATCTGCTTCGGCCTCCCAAGTAGCACTTTCGACTTGTTGGTTCCTCCAAAGGACCTTAACGGAAGCAACATCTTTGATCCTCAACCTTTTCACTTGCCTATCCAAGATCTCTACTGGAACCTCTTCATATGACAAGTTGTCTTCAACCACCCCCATAACATCAAGAGACACAATGGCATTAGGATCACCTACACACTTTCTCAAAACAGACACATGAAAGACCGGATAAACCAATTCCATTTCACTAGGCAATTCCAACTCGTAAGACACCTTACAAATCCTCCTCATCACCATATAAGGACACATATATATAGGTCTTAACTTTCCCTTCTTACCAAAATGAACCACACTCTTCATGGTTGACACCTTCAAATAGATCGAATCACCAACCTTAAACTCAAGCTCCCTCATTCTCACATCGACATAAGACTTTTGGCGACCATGGGCTGTTTACAACCTTCCTCTAACCATCCTTACTTTCTATATAGCATCCATAACTAGATCTAGATCCAACAAAGCCATATCTCCAACATCAAACCACCCAACCAGGATCTACAATGTCTACCATAGAGAGCCTCAAAAGGAGCCATTCTGATGCTAGAATGATAGCTATTGTTATATGCAAACTCAATCAACGGAAGATGATCAACCTAACTATCCTTGAGCTCCAATACACAAGTCCTAAGCATGTCCTCAAGTGTTTTGATTGTTCTTTCGAATTGGCCATCCATTTATGGGTGAAAGGCTGCACTAAGCTTTACCTTGGTTCCAAGACCTCTTTGGAAAGATCTCCAAAAGTGTGAAGTGAATTGCGCCCCACGATCTGATATGACGGATAATGGAACCCCATGCAATCTCACGAAGTCATGAATGTAAAAACCTAGCATAATCTTCAGCCCTATAGGTAGTCTTAACCAGTAGAAAGTGAGCCGAGTTTTTCATCCTATCAACCACAACCCAAATGGAATCAAAACCCTTTCTAGTCTTAGATAACCCAAGTACGAAATCCATATTAATCTCTTCCCACTTCCAAGTAGGAATCTCTATGTCTTGTTCTAGGGCACCGGGCTTTGATGTTTGACTTTGACTTGTTGGCAACTATGGCAACCGGATACAAATTTGGCAATGTCCCTCTTCATGCCTCCCCACCAATACACCTCTCTCAAATCTCTATACATCTTAGTAGACCCAGGGTGAATTGAGTAAGAAAACCATGAGCTTCATCAAGAATCCGTTCCTTCAAGTCATCAACGAAAGGCACATAACTACCTTGGTACCTAAGAGCACCATCTCCCCCTTGGGAAGAAACCTCCACGTTTCCATCTTTTACCAATGCCTTCAATTTGAGCAATGAGGGATCAAGATCTTGTTTATCTTTCACCTCTTCAACAAATAAAGATTTAGAACCATCAATAACAACAACACCACCATCATCACCCTCTTCAAACCTAACTCCCAATCTAGCCAACCGATGGACCTCCCTGGCCACCCCTATGCTACTACCATCAATATGAGATAGGCTACCTATAGACACCATACTCAAAGCATCCGCAACCACAGTAGCCTTGCCGGGATGATAATGCACACTCATGCTATAGTCCTTAAGAAGTTCCAACCATCTCCTTTGTCTCTAGTTGAGGTCTGTTTGGTGAAGACATATTGGAGGCTCTTATGATCGGTGAACACATCAACATGCACCCCGTAAAAATAGTGACACCAAATATTTAATGCAAACACAATGGCGGCTAACTCAAGATCATGGGTAGGATAATTCTTTTCATGCACTTTGAGTTGTCTAGAAGCATAGGCTATCACCTTCCCATTTGCATTGACACACAACCCAAACAACCCAAGAAGCATCATAATACACAACAAATCCCTCTAGCCCTTCAGGTAGTAACAATATAAGAGTGGACATAAGCTTATGTTTCAATGTTTGGAAACTCCTTTCACACTTATCGGACCACACAAATTTTGCTTTCTTTTGAGTTAACTTGGTCATGGGAGAAACAATAGAAGAGAATTCATTCACAAGCCTCCGAAAGTGTCATGACCCAAGTCTAGAGCCTAGATGTGATGTGGACAATGGGGAACCTGAAGGAACCCCAAACAAGCCTCTTAACTTGTCATTACACATAATTGGTTGCGGAAGCATATAAAAGACATAAAGAGTAAGAATAGGAGCAAAAAGGCTAAGGGGAAACCTTGCACAACATCATAATCAGGAGACAAAAGGGCAAATCGCATATCCTAGATACATAACCTGTCCAACAAACACCTCTAATACTTAAATAAGAGCGGGGGCCAAGACAAAGCAATGGGGCACACCTTCATAGTCAAAATAGAAAATAAAGAAGAGTGTCTCAATACATGATAAGAAAAACATAGACTAAAGTCCCCAAAGTAGAGACCTCACCAACTAGCTTGAGTAGTGCCGAACTAGCCACGTGGACGAGGAGGAGCATGATCAACTGTGGCTCTGGTTCCTACATGGTGATATTATATAGGCAAGAGTATGCGTTAGTGCATTTGAATGTACAAAGTATGTAAGATGCAATGCAACAAGAGATTGGTGTTATAATGTAGCAAGATGGCATGTATGATCATTGTATATCTAAAACATGCTCAAGTAACTCATGCTCATATAAGATATCATATGTGTAGAAGAGACCAAGCTAGCTTTCCAAAGTACAAACTCCTTGGTAGGTTGATGATGGTTTCACCTCATCACCCTAGTGGTATGGTACAAACCCCCCATATTGTTGATGATGATTTCACGTTATCAATCTAGTGGCGAAGTACAAACCCCTCACATGGTTGATGAGTACAAGCCTCCACCTCAATTATCAAGGTACAAACCCCTCAAAAAGGTTATCCGGGCTCTTAGTCCCCCCGGATCGGGCATGGTCTAATGCAACACTTTATATAGATCATATCATATATATAAGCTTCTTGCATCATTATAACATCAATCATATCATATCTCATGCTTTGGACCTTCAATTCCTCAAGAAAATTCATCCGGACATTTTATCAAAAACTTAAGAGGGTGTGTAATGCTAGTATAAAGCCATGAAATACAGAGATTAAATCATGCAAGAAAATTTATTGTAAAACCATCAATCAACACCTTACAACACCCTCAAGAAACAAACATCAAAACTCCTCATCAATTCTTACAATAGATCCAAGATTTATAGCTCAAGACATAGCAAAACAGTCACAATTTCACATAACTTTAACATAGTGTGCAGTGAATTTCATAATAAGCAAGACCCATTTGTAATTCAACTTTAAATCATGCAATTTGAGTAACAGGAGATTACGGCACCATGGGTGGATGAAACCAATGATTGAAACCCACATACCTTAGCTTGAAGATGAGCTTCGTAAAGGATGGAGATGGAGACTTGAAGCTTGAAGAAGAACCTTGAAGGAAATTCTTAGTTCCGGATGAGGGTTTGAGACTTGAATTTGGGAGTGAAAAATATGGCTAAGTGTTGGGGTGAGTATTGGGAAATGTTTAGGGTGATATGAGGGTGAAAAATGACTAAGTATAGGTAAAAACACGTTAGGGAATTTTTAGGCCCAAGACTTAAAAGTCTTGGATTGCACTGAAAATCACTCAACAGAAAAATACACCTCTCTGCACACGGAGAGGACACGGAGACAACTTCTTTTCATCTGCGTGCCCTTACCACATCGCGCCAGGGGCGCGAAATGCTCACTGGAATTTGTCACTTGAAAAATCATAATTGCTAATCCTTTGCTCTTAAATTTGGGTTAGACCCTCTTCCCCCTAATTTGACCCCCTAAACAACAATATGAAGTCGGAGTTTTGATATCAGGCATGAATTTCAAGATATATGGATTTAAAATTTTGTGCATTCCAAAGCACATTTTCGGACACTTTCTGGGGTCTTTTCAGATAATAACCTGATAAGCCCAAGAAGCTCCTAATATCCGGCGGGGTCAATGGTCTAGGCCAATTTATAATCACATCCGTCTTTTTAGGATCCACCTGAATACCATCCCCCGACACCACATGACCTAGAAAGGCAACTTCTTTCAACAAAAATTCACACTTCTCATAGTTAGCATACAATTTCTCTTCCCTCAATTTTTGCAAGACTGGCCTCAAATGACCCATGCTTCTCCTCACTATAAGAATAGATCAAAATATCATCAATGAAGACCACAACAAATGAATCAAAGTTGGATTTGAAAACCCTATTCATTAGATCCATAAAGATAGCCAGTGCATTGGTCAACCCAAAGGACATCACAACAAACTCAAAATGCCTATACATAGTCCGAAAGGCCGTCTTAGGAATATCACACTCCCTCACCTTCACTTGATGGTACCTGGACCGAAAATCAATCTTAGAGAAGTGGCTAGCCCTTGCAATTGGTTATACAAATCATCAATTCTTAGATAAGGACACTTATTCTTGATGGTGACCCTATTAAGTTTTCAGTAGTCAATGTACATTCTAAGAGACCCATCCTTCTTCTTCACAATCAACATTGCTGAACCTCAAGGTGATTAGCTAGGTCTTACTAAACCCTTCCCAAATACCCCTCAATTTCTCCTTTAACTCTACCAGGGCAATACGGCAAAGGGGAATAGAAATGGTTTGAGTATCGGGGAGGAGGTCTACACCAAAATCTATTGTCATTTCGGGAGGAACCCTGGGGAGGTCATTTGGAAAGACATCAAGGAACTTATTTACAATCAGAACTGAGTCTATGGAAAGGACTTTAAACTCCACATCCCTAACCCTCACAAGATGGTAAAGACACCCCTTAAAGATCAACTTACGAGCTTTGATGCAAGAGATTAACCTACCCTTGACCACCATATCATGACTCTCCTACTCAAGAGTAGGTTCATTTGGGGAATTGAAATTTCACCCTATGGGTTCTACAATAAATAGAGGCATAGTATGTATGAAACCAATCCATCCCATGAATGACATCAAAATCAACCATACCAAACTCAACAAGATCGCAAGGCAATATTTTATACAAGATGCAAATGGGATAATTTCTATAGACCTTTCTAGCTACAACAGGTGCACCAATAGGAGTAGACACCTCATATGACTCACACAATAATTCGGGCTCAATATGAAACTTTTTGGCAACAAAGGGGGTAACAAAAGAAAGAGTGGCACCCGAATCAATCAATGTATTCACATCAAAATCAAAGACTTTCATCATACCGGTAACAACATTGGGCACCTCATCGACCCCTTGCCTTATATGCAAAGCATAAAACCAATTGTGCCTTTGGGCATCAATTTGTTGACCACCTCTTCCCAAAGGGACCACATTGGCACCTTGTGGATGAACCTCCTTGCCCTTGTTGCGATTTCAGGGGCAATCCATCACCTTATGCCCAAAATTCCCCACAACAATAACACATTAGTATCCCTCAAACACAGGCCACTATGAACCCTATGACATTTGGACACCCACCATTGGGAACCACACCCCCAACACCTCGGGCCCTTGGAAAATCATTGGTAACCCTTTTATTGGATGAATGAAAAGACCCTTGGCCTTGATGGAACCAACCACCCTTCTGACTATGGAACTTTCCCTCAAAATGGGCCCTCTTGGCCTCATGGCTCCTCCTTTTCCTCAAATTCTCCTTCTCCATTTGTTTAAAATAGGTTATCAACTGAGACAAATCCATGTCACTAATTAACATAGAAGATCGGCATTCTTCACTCACCAAATAGAAAACACCCATCACAAATTTATTCATTCTAGACCTTGGGTGAGCCTCTAAGTGGGGAGCTTATTTAGAGAGTTGAGTGAACTTGAGGTCATACTCCCTCATACTCAAAGATTCTTGTATCAAATTCATAAACTCCACCAGTTTGGCTTCCCTAAGCTAAAGAGGGAAGAACCGATCAAGAAAACCCGCCTTGAACTCCTCCCAAAGCACCACATTGTTGATTCCCTTCTCCTCCATCTATTAATTAAACCATATTTGTGCCACCCCCTTGAGTTGGTAAGCTGCCAACTCTGCCTTGTCCTTTGACCTAGCACCCATAATAGCCAAAACCTTGTAGACATCATCAATGAACTCTTAAGGGTCCTTAATCACCTTTGACCCATAGAACTCCGGGGGATTCATCCTCATGAAGTGCCTCACCTGAGGTGCTGGTGCAAGAGCATGAGGGGCTTGGGCCCATTGATTGGCTTCATTAGCCACAAATTGTGCAAGCAAAGTGAGAGCATCCCGGAACTCACCATAAGCTGGTTGGTCCTCGGGAGTCCAGGCTCTTCTTCCTCTTATGTTAGGCATGATCTAGCATGGCAAAGAATAATCATTGGGGGAAAAAACCTTTTTTCAACTCTATATCACGACTTAGAACATGAAGAAAGGAAACATTCCCAAAGATGTATCATTGCCTCTTAATCATAGTTGTGCTGCACAACATAACCATAAAGAAGACTTTAATCGACGCGGTGTGTTGGACTACAAGGATCTAACAACCTTGTGTTCTGATAACCGATTTTCACAACCCAAGCCTAGGGCCTAGACATGACACGACTAATGGAGAACCCAAAGGAATCTCAAACAAGCCTCTAATCATATCATACACCCATCCTTGGTCGCTGAGGTAATAAAATACAACAAGAGATAGTAGATAGGGACAAACAAGGCTAAGGGATAATTATCATATCATAAACATCAAGAGTCAAGAGAGAGTTAAAGCTCAAAGCATAATACAAACATGTCCAACAACACCTCTAAAACTTAGATACTTCGCGGGGGCCAAGACAAGCTACCACGCTAACGCTCATAATCAACATATACACAAAAGAAGGATATCCTCAGAACGTGGTAGGAGATCACAAAAGCATCATCCCCAAAATGGAGGACTAGACAAAGAGCTTGAGACATGTCATACTAGCCACATGGAAGAGGATGACCAAGTGGGGCTCCGGTTCCTACATGGTGACATCATGTAGGCACAGAGTAATGCATTAGTACGTTTGAATGTAATAAGTATTTAGGATGCAATACAACAAGTGATAAGCACCATAAACAAAATGCATAACATAGGAAATGCATAAGCAGATAGTAATATAGAATGTAAGAATTATACTTGAAGTTAAATCATGTTTATATAGACCATAATACATGTGTAAGGAGAGACCATTGTTAGTGCATATTCAAGGCCTACAAACAACTTAGAGAGGCGAATGAGGCAGGAACCCCTCAATAGGTTGATGAAGTACAAACCCCCTAAAATAGTTGATGGAGTAAAAACCACCCAGCACGGTTATCAAGGTACAAAACTCTCGACATGGTTGCACAAGCCTACCACCTCCCGAGCGAGGCGATCGAGGTACAAACCCCTCAACAAGGTTACCCAGGCCTACAACCACCCGAGTGAGACTTGGTCAATTCACAACACTATAGAGATAATGTCATATGCATACGTTGCTTTTATCATCATATAGTCATTCAACTCATAAAACGTATAGTGGACCTTCAATTCCACAAGAAATTCATAACTGGACATTTAATCAAACACTTGGTGGGTGTGTAGTGCTAGTGTAAAAGCATGCAATTCAAGAGTGTTACCATGGTAGCAAAACCAATATAAAACCATCAATAGATACTTGGTAACATCCTCAAGCCGTCTACATCAAAACCATTCATCAAATCTCAAAATAGATCTTAGATTCATATCTAAAAACATGCTAAAACAACCATAACTTCATGAAACCCCAACATAGTATGCAGTGAAATTCATAATAATTAAGACCCATGAGTAAATAATCTTTAAATCATGTAATTTTAAGTTAAAGTAAGCTTGAGTATCATGGGTGAGAAGAACCAATAAAATGAACCCATATACCTTAGCTTTGGAGAATAGCTTGATGAAGATTGGAGATGAAGACTTGAAGCTTGAATGAGAACCTTAGAATCCGGATGAGTTTTGAGACTTGAAATTTGGAGATGAAATATTGTCTAAGAGTTTAGGAGGGTATTTGGGAATTTCTTGGATGATATGAGAGTGAAATAAGGCTAAGTATAGCCATTTTCACGCATGGGAACACTTAGGCCCAAGACCCAAAAGCCTTAGACTGGACAAGAAAAATTGGACAAAAATTGTACTAAGGCGTGCCCTTGGTGCGTTGCGCAAGTGGCATGGAAACCCCACTGGAATTCAATTTTTGGGAAACTGAATTGCGATTCGTTTGCTCTAAAAGCGGGTTTATATCCATTTCCCACTCAATTTGACCCCCTGAACAAGAATATGAAGCCGAATTTTTGATATCACGCACGGATTTTGAGATATATAGAAATTATGATTTTGGGCACTTTTTGGAGTCATTTCAGTTTGCTTCAGGCTTATCTCGAGAAAACCCAAGTTTGAGGTATGTGGGTTTCATCCATTGGGTCCTTTCACCCATGGAGCCCAATCTTTCTTTTTATGAAAATAACTTGTTTTTAAGTTGAATCATCCATGAGTATCTCTTATTATGGATTGTGACTACAAATTATGTGGGAGTTATAAAAAATATTCACTCATTATGCATTTCTATCCATTTCAAGATTATTCCATGAATTGATTTTGTCTATTGAGACTATACATGTTTTGAGCTATGAAACGATGATCTATTATGAGATTTGATGATCAATTTCAAGGTATCTTACATGAGGATTTTACTATATTTTGTTGGGTTGATTTATATTGAGTTTTCTCGTATGATTTCACTCTTGAATTGCATGATATTGAAAAAGTATTACGCACCCACCAAGTGTTTGATGAAATGTCTTGACAAGGATTCTCAATTTATTGATGATCTATTACATGCTTTATAAGTCAAGTGACATTATGATGATTAAGGGCTTGCTTGTATGCATTGAATTCATGAAAAGTATCTATGATCTTGCAAGTAAACCACACCTTGTTAGGGGCTGCCATGCCCAATTACCTTGTTGAGGGGGTGACATGCCTCAATCACCTTGTTAGGGGGTGACATGCCCAATCACCTTCTTGGGGGGGGGGATGACATATCTCAATTACCTTTTTAGGGAGTGACATTCCCAATCACCTTATTGAGGGGTGAGTGCCGCAATCAATGTTGTGGGGTGACATGCCAAATTGATGATGTTGACACTCCAATAAGAAAACGGTCGTTGTCAGCAATTAACCTAACAGAAGGTTAGGGTCGAATCTACAGGGAATACGGGGCTTAACTACAAGAATTCACTACTAATGATTTCAAGCATAAATAACTAAAATCTCTAAATAGGGGGGTGTTTGTGATTCAAAAACAACATAAAATAAACACTAAAATATGATGCAAGGAAAAACTTAATTTTAGGGACAACTTGGGAATTGTGTTCACAATGGTTCGTTGAGTTGATTACCCTAAGTAACACAACTACAATTGGAAATTCACATGTAGGATGGTAACTTAGTTTCTTCCAGCCGTCTTTTGAAGGTGAAGGTTGAATTTCACCATGGCGCTTGGTCGGCCACCTTGGAGTGCCAACTAATCGTTACCAATTGTCCCAGTCAACCTCCCCTTGGTCAAGTTTGGTTGATTAGACGAGAACACATCAATCGAATCATGTCATCTACTTCCCTTTTCCTATTAATCACTACCTTGGTCGGGCTAGTGATAGTAAGGGGTTTGTTGTTGGCCACCACCAAAAACGATAATCAAAATGAAGGGAAATAGACAATACATACAAACCTCAATCATAGAAATGCAATAAAGCTAGGTTATTTCAAATCAACTACCCATAATTCCCACAACCCTAAGTTGTGGGTGCTTAGATACTCAAGGCTAAGGCAAAACAAGAAAAAATGCTAATACAAAGCATAGATGAGAGTTTTACCAAAAGCACTAAAGAATATTGGCACCACAAATTGCAAACCCATAAGCTTGATTGATAAAAAATAAGTACAAAGCAAGATTTACAATCCCCAAAATGGGTTTTCCAAGAGAGAATGATAAACTAATCTAATACCCTAAAATATTATTGAGAGAATGTTCAAAGTCAAGTTCTATCTTATAAAAGTTGGAATCTCTCTATAAGAACCGAACTAAATTCTATCTATAGTGTTTACTAATAAACCCTAAAAATAACACAGAAAAAATAGATGGCAGGTGGTATGCCCTGTAGGTACGAGTCGTAGTCTGGCCTCGTACCAAATTTCAGAGATATTTTTAAGAACTGAGTCAGGATACGAAACTTTCCCTATGAGTCATAACAGGTGTTACGAGTCACATGTGGGTCTCATATGGGAAATATGAAGAAACCACAGGTGACTGATGCTTGCTACAAGAGACCCTTACGACTCGTAGGGGAATCTACGAGTAATAAGAGTACCCCGTAGCAGGAAACAAAAGACACCGGTAGTGCCTACAGTTTCCCAAACCAAGCTCAAACAACAAACACATTAAAGAGTTGGCGATTATAAAAGCAATACACAAATTTGACACATAAATGGTCCCACCATGAAATCCAACTGTTAAAAACAGTCATTGTTCCTAAGAATCTGAGTCCATTCCTAATTACAGCAAACAAAACCAGAGGCAAATTCATGTCCAACTTGCACTCTTTATCAACCAAACGCTCCACAGGAATGTAACAGTAACGCAAAACTTTTCAATTAGGCATAAAAAGTTATGGCACATAAAGCAAACCCACACTATCTAAATTCCCATTACGAAAATAACTCACCCTATGGTCACATACCAAGTGAGTGAGACACTCTATGGACAAACAATTTGCAAATTCACAATCACCCACTCAAGAAGTTCAAACAAGCCTTGATTCCGAACAAAGTCTTTCAAAGCAATACAAACCGTAGGGTCTCATGTCTGAGTCTACACATCACCATATAAGCATGAGTATTCATGGCTAACACAGGCATAAAATGATAATAGGAATGCTCTCACCATAATAATGCATTTAGTTTAGCCACGAAACTTACCGATTGATAGGACAATTTAACCAAGGTAAAGGACACACAAAAGAAAACATTTGAAAACCCTTGGGAATAGTGACCTCACCGAAAATTTTGCCAAAAAATGACGTAGGTGGTCAGAATTTCAATCAAAAAAGTGAAAAGGGAAAGAGTATTGGTGGACTCCGTCGATCATAGGGTTGGGAAATAAGATTTGGGGGTCAAATTTTATTTTGGCCCCCTTTTAAATGAATCCAGGTTAGCTTTTCAAAAGCTGCAAGTCGAGGCTATGAGACCTCGACTATGAGTCGTAGGGTGTACTAAGACTCGTAGGTCCTGGTCTCATAGCAGGCCCAACACTTGCAAAAATTAAGAATTCATACCTGGGCACTATCAACCCCACTTACGACTCATAGAGGACTCTATGAATTATAAGTTTGACTTGTAGTGCATGTGCCAATTTCGTACACTCACTGATTCCCTTTATGAGGCATGACTATAAGTTGTAGTGGTAACTACGACTCGTAGGCCTGCTCATAGAGGCTACTCCAAGTGCCATTTTTGCATATCTTCAATTCTTCAATTTTCACCTGCAGACGAAGTCTGAAAACACAACAATCTCTAGAATATTACAATTGCATCAATGCCTTTCAACTTAAAACAAACTCACACCTTCTACCTAAGAATCTCAATAACCAAAAACAATTAAAACATACAAATACTTATAACAGATACTTGGGTTGCCTCCCAAGAAGCGCCTTGTTGAACGACGTGGCTCGACTTTGTCATCGTCCTTGCATCAACTATCTTCAAGGGTCCATACCTCACTCTTGAACTTGTCAATACTTCATGGATTAGCGAATATCATATACGACCTCTGCATCATTGACCCTAAACTGCAGTTGTCCTGAATCTATATCCACTAGGGCTCTCCCAATGGCCAGAAATGGTCTCCCAAGATAAGGGCACCTCAACATCAACTTCGCAGTCAAGGATCACAAAATCCATGGGAAAGATGAATTTATCAACTTTAACAAGCACATCCAAAAGGACTCCGTCCGACTTTTTAATGTTTCGATCCACCATGAGCAACCTCATTCTTGTCGGGGTGGGAGTGCCAAGGCCAAGATTTTTGAATACAGCAAAAGGTATTAGATTGATGTGCGCTCCCAAGTCACACAATACTCTTGCAAACTCAACATTACCAATGGTACAAAGGATGGTTAATGCACCAGGGTCCTTTCGTACTTTAACCAGGCATTTGGTCATAATCGCAACTTTGTTGGAGTTCTTGTGAGAACACGGCACAAAGTGCAATTCTTGGTCACCAAATCCTTCATATACTTGGCATACCTAGGTATTTTCTCCAAATCTCTAGAATGGGAATGTTGATGGAGAGTTTCTTCAACATCGAGAGAAAGTATTTGAATTTACTCTCCTCTTCCTTTTTTTTAAGCCTTCGAGGGAAAGGAGGAGGGGGTTTGGGAATTCATTTCAATTTCTCGTGCTCTCTTGCCTGTTCTTGTTGCATCACAACAACCTTTGAATTTTCTCCCTCAATCACAACTTCACCACCAAGATCCTTCTAATCAACTTTATCCACAATTACCGGCATAGGGGGATCTAAGGTTCTCTTGCCACTACAGGTCATGAACGCCATGCAATGCCCTTCAATTTTAGGATTTTGAACCGTATTGCTTTGTAAGTTGCCCTTTTTGCATTGGTTCAAATCTAAAGAAACTTCTCCAAATTGTTGTTCAAGTTTCTTAGTTACCACGAGGGAGACTCTATTTTTGGCTAATACTTGAAATATCCGCTTTCATCCCTTTAAAGTTTCATCTTGGTGGTCGGCCCTCTTCAACAACTTCTTGAACTTCTCTTTGATCCTTGAGTTACTTGACCCGGCATCACGGTTGTAAGGTGGCACATAAGGAACATTCGTGTAACCCTCTCTTCTTCCTTATTCGGCATCTGACATTCTCTCTCATAGTATCCGCCCCAGTTGTCTCTATACACCCCATCACAGTTGAAGTTTCGACGTTGATTCCCGGAACCTTCCCTCCAATAGTTCGAATTGGAACCTTGGGTGTTGTTGTGAAAAATCACCCCTTGGTTGCTTACAAAACATGCATCTTCATCAAAGAATGGATCACTATAGATGGGAGGCTTCGGAGGTTGGTGGGTCATTGCTTTGACAATTTTTTGGTTTTGCTTTAAAACCAAGTCCATACTTGTGCGAAGTTGAGCAAGTTGCTCCATGATCTCTACATTTACCTCGAGTTGCTCATTGTTGGTGTTGACCGCATAAGAAGGTTTTATCGCACCTCACTCTCGTTTACCCCATGCTCTATTTGTTTTGACCACTTGCTCCATCCTTGCGACTATCAATGCAAAAGGTTAATCAAGGAACATGCCTCCCATGATTGTGTCGGCGTAAGATTGACTATTCTCGTCAAATGCCCGATAGAAAATCTCAACCAAGGCATCATCAACAATCTTGTGATCAGGCACCATCCTTAAGCATTTTGTAAACCTCTCCTATGTTGTGCAAATAGAGTTACCCAACAATTTCTCAAAGTTGTTAATTTGGTCCATGAGCTTCAACTTCTTAGATCTTCGAAATTATCTTTCAAGGAATACTCTCTGAAACTCAGCCTAACTTGTAATAGTACCCGAAGGAAGCTCGGACAACAACACAGTTGCATTGTCAGTCAATGACAGTGAAAAAACTCTTAAACCAACATCGTCTAGAGAAAGGTTTTGTGTCCCCATGACACTCTTGCAAACAAATACCACATTTGGAAGATGACAGTGGGGATCCTCCGAAGGTAGCCCTGTGAATAGTCTGCAGTTTTGGAGTATTTGGAGCAATCCACTGGACACCATGAACTTAGTATCTATCGGTAAATGAGGTAGTACTATGGCATCGGTAACGTCCATAGCTATAGGGTTCAATGGATATTGATTCCATCCATAAGCATTTTCATTGAAGTCCCTAAGTTGTGGCCTGTTAGCCCTTGGTTGTGGATTCTCTTCTCTACCCATATCTTCATTCATATTTATATCCTCCTCTACCTCGATATCCTTATTAACTTGAGTCATTCTTCTCGATAGTCAATGGATCTCCAAAAAATTGAGTGGAGATAAGGGATTACCTTGGCTCCTTGTGTTGGGCATACAACATAGTACACCATGCAAATAAAATCAAACAACAAAAACAAAAACTAAGTAAAATACAAGAGATTCTAGAAATCAACACTAGAACTAACTAATAGTGAATTAAATTAAAAAACTAGCCGTATTACCCGGCAACAGTGCCGTAATTTTTTATGATGTTCACGCTCCAATAAGAAAGCGATCGCTGTCATCAATTGACCTAACAGAAGGTTAGGGTCGAATCCGCAAGGAATACGGGGCTTGACTACAATAATCAACTACTAATTATTTCAAGCATAAATAACTAAAATCTCTAAATGGGGGAGTTTTTGTGATTCAAAAACAAACAAAAATAAACACTAAACTATGACGCAAGGAAACACTCAATTTTAGGGACAACTTGGGAATTGTGTTCACCATGGTTCGTTGACCCGATTACCCTAGGTAACATAACTACAATTGGAAATTTACATGTAGAATGGTAACTTAGGTTCTTCTAACCCTCATTTAAAGGTGAAGGTCAAATTTCACCATGGCACTTGGTCGGCCACCATGGCTTACCAACTAATCGTTAACAATTTTCCTAGTCAACCTCCCCTTGGTCAAGTTTGTTGATTAGACAAGAGTACATTAATCAAATCCTTTCATGTACGTCCCTTTTCCTATTCATCACTACCTTGGTTGGGCTAGTGATAGAAGGCGAGGTTTGGTGTTGGCCACTACCAAACGACAATCAAAATGAAGGAAAATAGATAATACATGCAAACCCCATTCATAGAAATGCAATAAACATAGATTAATTCAAATCAACTACCCAAGATTCTCACAACCCAAGTTGTGGGTATTTAGCTAGTCATGGATAAGAAAAAATCAGTATATATGCTAATACAAAACATAAATGAGAGTTTTACCAAAAGCACTGAAGAATGGAGGTAGCACAAATTGCAAACCCAAAAACTTGATTGATCAACAATGAGCACAAAGAAAGATTTGCAATCCCCAAAATGGATTTTCCAAGAGAGAATGATAAACTAATCTAAAATTGTAAAATATTCTTGAGAGAATATTCAAAGACAAGTTCTATCTTCTAAAATCTTGAATTTCTCTATAAAACCTGAACTAGTTTCTATTTATAGTGTTTACAAATAAACCCTAAAAATAGCATAGAAAAGACTGTTGGCTACTGGTATGCCCTGCAAGTACGACTCATAGGGTGACCTAGGAGTCGTAGTCAGGGTCTTATATCAGGTTCTTGGTATCTTGGACTAAACTAGTACGACCCATAAGTATGAGTCATCGCATGAGCTATGACACATAGGTTCCTTTCGTAATCTTTGCATTCAGTTTTGGGTCAAACATTTTGGCTATTTGATTCTTGCTACAAGTCCATCTATACAAGTTGTAGTGCAACTTATGACTCGTAGGATGGCCTCATAGGGTTGACCTCCACTTAGCAGATTTCTGAGCTTTTTGGTCTCTTTTTCTTGCTACGACACACCCTACAACTCGTAGCTTGGGCTATGACTCGTAGGTGATCTCGTATGTCCTATGAATTAGCAATTTGCAACTTGTCTTCGAAATCATGCCAACCTAGCTTTTCTACAAGAACAACACAAAAACACATAAAAACCATAAACAGTCACATTAAGAACTCACAAAATCCCTTGTTTTGGGCATCAAATGTGTTGTATTTTGACAACACATCACCAATCCCCTTCTTGAGGGGTGTGTACCTCTATTAGCTTGTTGGGGGGTGACATGCCCAATCACTTTGTTGATGGGTGAGTAACTCAATCACTTAACAAGGAGGCGACATGACTTGGTTTCCAAGTAGTAGTTCGATTGGTCTATGTTGATTATGGTCTCTTCCCACATGTGTTACATGTTATGCAAGCTATATGATTTACAAGCATGTTTTACTTAAAGCATTGATTATGCATGTCATACTATTATTACACTTATCCATTGCTTATGATTATGCTTTTTGACTATATTAGCATATGTCTTTTTGCATTGCATCCTACATGCTTAGTACATTCAAACGTACTAAAGCATACTCTATGCCTATATGATATTACCATGTAAGGACCAGAGCAACTCTCGATTATCCTCCATGTCCTTAGTTTGTTAATTCGAAAAATAAGCTTTGGTGAGTCCTTAAGTCTGACGATGCTATCTATGCTACTATTTCTATTTGATAATTCTTTATGTTGAACACTTGATACTATGAGGGTAAACACGAAAAGTGTCTTGGCCCTGCTCTATTCAATGTTAGAGGTGTTGTTGGATAAATGATGTAATTATGTTATGAGCTTGATTCTTTTATGCCTTTATAAATATCAAGACTTCCCTTAGTCTCGCTTCCCTTATTTATATCTCTTGTGTTGTTTATTTTTCTTCTGCGACCAAGGATGTGTGAATCATATTCTAAGAGGCTTGTTTGGATCCCTTCGGGTTTTCATTCACCGTGTCATGTCAAGGCCCTAGGCTTGGGTTGTGACATTGAAAGATCGGCTTACATTGGCTCCTGCTTTGGCTTTACAAGATTGCTTAGATAGGTTGGTCGTGTATTGTGATTCTTCTTTGTTTGGGTGAGTTGTGTGCTTATGTAATATATTGAGGTGATAGCTTATACACCAAGGCAACTGGAGTTGCATGAGCGTACTTACCCAACTTATGACGTCGAGTTAGCGGCGGTGGTGTTTGCCTTGAAAATTTGGAGGCACTATTTTTATGGGGTACATGAATGTGTTTACCAACCACAAGAGTTTGCAATATGTATTCACTCAAAGGGATCTTAACTTGAGACAAAAAGAGAAGGTTGGAATTCTTAAAGGACTAGGACATGAATGTATAATACCATCCCCAAGTGTTGAAGTCGAAGCTCTTAGTAGGCAATCTATGGGAAGTGTAGCTCCAATTGATGAAGGGAAGAAAGAGTTGGCAAAAAATGCTTACATTTTGGCTAGATTGGGTATTAGGTTGCCCGACTCTAAGTAGACTGGTTTTCAAATTCAGAATAGGGAAGAACCTTTTGTTGTTGTTGATGTTAAGGGTATGCAAGATCTAGATCTGTCATTGGTTGGATTGAAGAGGTTGGTTGCCAAAACATTAAGATAGAGATTTCCTCCTAAGGGGCAGATGACATGCTTTGGTATCAAGGTTGGTTATGTGTTCTCGATGTGGATGATATTCGAAGGGTGATCATGAGTGAATCCCATAACTCTCATTATTTGATTCACCCGGGGACTACTAAGATGTATCATGACTTAAGGGAAGGATACTGGTGACATGGTACAAAGAAAGACAAGGCCAAGTATATTATTTGGGAGTTGGTTAGACTGGAAGGTATGCCTACCACAATTATATCATATTGTGGTACCTCACTTAGTTCTCTTTCTTGGGAATCACCTCAAAAGGGGGTTTGGCACCAAGTTGAAGTTAAGTACCGGTTTTCATCCTCAATTCGTTGGGCAAGCTAAAGGGGCATATTCAACTTTTGGAGGACATATTGAGGTCTTACGTGTTGGAATTCAAGGTTAATTGGGATGATCATTCACCACTTATTGAGTTTGCTTATAGCAATAACGGTCATGCTAACACTGGTATGGTACTATTTGGGGCTTTATATGGTAGAAGACGTAGGTCTTTTGTGGGGTGATTTGAGTTAGACGAGATGACTTCTATAGGCCCGAATTTAGTGTTGGAGGCTATGGAAAGACTGAAATTTGTTAGGGAAAAGTGAAGATGGTTCGAAGTCATCAAAAGTCTTATTTGGATGTTGGAAAGAGGGATCTTGAGTTTTATATTGGTGATGGGGTGTTCATGAAGTCTCAGCTATGAAGGGTGTAAAGAATTTTTGAAAGAATGGCAAGTTAAGTCCATGGTATGTTATTTCTTATAATATTATTTGAGTGGATTGGGATTGTAGCTTATAGGTTGAATTTGCCCCCTGAATTGAGCTCTAGTCACTTGGTCTTCCATGTGTCTATGTTGAGGGAGTTGGTTGGTGATACTAGTGCTATTATGTGTTTGGACGGTTTTGAGGTTGAGGAGAACTTGTTTTATGAGGAGGTTCCAGTTGAGATCTTAGATGGGCAAGTAAAGAGGCTTCACAACAAGGATCAACCTATTGAGAGTGCTACGTGGGAAAGTGGAATGAAGTATAATTTGACGATACCTCTATCCTTTCCAATCTACTCAAGCCTATGGTATTAGCTTTTTCCTCTTCTCAATGGTCCTAATTCTTTCACTCTTCAATCTCACGACATGACATGCATATATATGCACAAAATGGATTTATTTTATGATGTTTTAAATGACTTGAATATATTTTGCTATGAGTTTTAATGACTTGATGATTTTCTAATGATGAATTATGCACTGTACCTCGTGATTGGAAGTTTCATGTTCTAAGTCAATCCGTTCAAGCCTTGTTCTACCAAATTCGAGGACGAATATTAACCAGGGGGTAGATGATGTATGGACCCGAACTTTGTATAACCTCAATGGAGCTTGGAAGTTTTGTTTTGAAAATGTTGTTGACCAAAGTGACGCTCCACGGGAGCCCTCATGGTCCTTGTGAGGTCCTACAGCCCGCGTAGGGCCACCTTGGAGTGACCTTTGGCCTCAAGAGGAGTATTTACCTCTTAAACGTGGAATTTTAACTAAGGCACAACATACATGGACCCCTCATGACCTGTGTGATACTTCACGGACCGTGTGGTGGCCTTGGTATTAAAATCCTACCATTTGGAACCAAGGCATTTGGTACGGCCCCTTCTCGCGGATCGTGTGGTTCCTCACTGCCCTTGAGGCCATTCCGTGTGGCATCTGGAGTGCAATTTTTCTAAGTGTTGGATCACCATTTTGAAACTTTGTCATGTCTAATTTTTTTAAGTGAAGTGGGATGGAGGGGTACACACGTCATTTGCCTTGGTACAACCCGTGAAGTCAATCATATGGGTGTTGGCGTTAAATTTTTCTAAGTATGGAATTCTCTAACTCATGCTAAGTTCACTTTCAAGCCTTCAATTATAGCTTATTTATTTTGTTCAAGGCCATCATAGGTCTCCTACATTAAGCCAAGTTCAAAGGAATTGCATTGGCTAAACTTTTCACAAGAACCGATAGAAGGATAAACTTAAAGGGGCATATCTCTTAGCATAAAAGGGACTGAATGACCTACGACCTATCAAATTAAAGCTCTTTGAATTAGCTTTCCTATTTTCACCTCATTGAAAGACTGACTTACCTGATGGCTTATATAGGTTGGTGGTTTATTCTAATGGTTCTTGGTTTGGGTGAGTTGTGTGCTTATGCAACATGTTAAGGTGATAGCTTTTAAAACAAGGCAATTGAAGCTGCATAAGTGTAATTACCCGACTCATGACCTTGAGCTAGCGGTGGTGGTGCTTGTCTTGAAGATTTGGAGACACTATTTATATGAGGTTCATGTTGATGTCTTTACCGACCACAAGAGTTTGCAATATGTATTCCCTCAAATGTATCTTAACTTGAGACAAAGGAGAAGGTTAGAACTCTTAAAGGACTACGACATGAATGAACAATACCAACCCAACAAGGCGAGTGTTGTAGCCAATGCTCCTAGTAGGCTATCTATAGGAAGTGTGTCTCCTATTAATTAAGGGAAGAATGAGTTGGCAAAAGATGCTTACATTTTGGCTAGATAAGCTGTTAGGTTGGCCAACTCTAAGGAGGGTTGTATTCATATTAAGAATGGGTCGAACCTTCTATGGTTGTTGATGTTAAGGCTAAGCAAGATTTGAATCCATCATTGGTTGGATTGAAGAGGTTGGTTTCCAAAAGAATAAGATAGAGGTTTCCTCCAAAGGGGGAGATGCTGTGCTTTTATATCAAGGTCGGTTATGTGTTCTGGATGTCCATGTTCTTAGGAGAGTGATCATGAGTGAAGCCCATAACACTCATTAGTTGATTCACCCCGGGTCTACTAAGATATATCGGGACTTAATGAAAGGATATTGGTTACATGGTACGAAGAAACACAATTGCAAGTATATATTTGGGAGTTGGTTAGACTGGATGTTGTGCCTACCTTCATTGTATAGGATTGTGGTACCCAACTTGGTTCTCGCTCTTGGAAATAATCTCAAAGAGGGGCTGGCACTAAGGTGAACACGCCCCAAGGTGAAGTTAAGTACAACTTTTCATCCTCAATCCGTTGGGCAACGCAAGAGGACAAATTAAAACATTGGAGGACATGTCAAGGTCTTGTGTGTTGGAATTCAATGTTAATTGGGATGATCATTTACAACTTATCAAGTTTGCTTACAACAATAGCCTTCATGCAAACATTGGTATGACATTGTTTTGGGCTTTATGTGGTAGAAGGTGTAGGTCATTGATGGGGTGGTTTGAGTTAGATGAGATGACTTCTATAGGCCCCGATTTAGTGTTGGACACTATGGAAAGATTGAAATTGGTTAGGGAAAAGTGAAGATGATTCCAAGTAATTGAAACTATTATTTGGATGTTTGAAAGAGGGATCTTGAGTTTCGTGTTAGTGGTGGGGTATATGTGAAAGTATCACCTATGAAGGGTGTAATACATTTTGGAAAGAAAATCTAGCTAAGTCCTCGGTAATTAGGTTCTTATGAGGGTGTTGGAGTGGATTGGCAATGTAGGTTATAGGTTTGATTTGCCTCCGAAATTGAGCTCTATTCACTTAGTCTTCCATGTGTCTATGTTGAGGGAGTTGGTTGGTGACACTAGTCCTATTGTGTCTTTGGAAGGCATTGAGGTTGAGGAGAACTTGTCATATAAGGAAGTTCTTGTTGGGATCTTGGATGGGCAAGGGAAGAGGATTTGCAACAAGGATCAACATGTTGGAAGTGCTACATGGGAAATGGAATCAAGTATGATGTGATGATACCTCTATCCTTTCCAATCTACTCAAGCCTATGGTGTTAGGTTCTTCCTATTCTCAATGGTCCTAATTCTTTCACTCTTAAGTCTCATGACATGCATGCATACATGTGCATGGCAATGATTTATTTTATGATGTTTAAATGACTTAAATACGTAATGATATGAGTTTTAATGACTTGGTGAATTTTAAATGATGAATTACGCATTTTACCTTTTGTTTGGAAGTTTCATGTTCTTAGTCAAGCCTTGTTCTACCATATTCGAGGACGAATGTTCCCAATGGGCAGATGATGTAAGGACCTAAACTTTGTACTACCTCAATGGAGCTTGGAAGTTTGGTTTCGAAAAAGTTTTGGACCAAGGTGATGCACCAAGGGAGCCCTCATGGTCCGTCTGAGGACACATGGCTCGTGTAGGGCCACCTTATAGTGACTCTTGGCCTTAAGAGGAGTGTTTGGCTCTTAAATGTGGAATTTTAACTATCGTACACCACACATGGACCCTTTACTTCCTTTTGATACTTCACGGTCCAAGTGGTGGCCTTGGTCTTAAAATCCTATCGTTTAGGATCAAGGCATTTGGTACGACCCCCTCTCACAGACCGTGTGGTGCCTCACGGCCCGTGAGGCCATTCTGTGTGGCTTTGGGAGTGCAATTTTTCTATATAATGTATGACCATTTAGGAACTTTGTCATGAAGAATTTTTTAAGTGAAGTGGGATGGAGGAGTACACGGTTCGATTACCTTAGTACTTCTCGTGAAGTCAACCGTATTGGGTGTTGGCGTCAAATTTGTCTAATTGTGGAATCTGCAAGCTCGGGCTAAGTTCACTTTCAAGTCTTCAATTGACACTTATTTATATTGTTAAGGCCATCGTGGGTCTCCTACATCAAGCTATGTTCAAAGGAATTTCGTTGGCTAAACTTTTCACAAGAACCGATAGAAGGGTCAACTTGAAAGGGTCATATCTCTTAGAACAAAAGGATCTGGCTGGCCCACGAACTATCAAATTAAAGCTCTTTTAATTAAATTTCAAATGCATCCGGTTTCACCTCATTTGGGTTTCAGATCAAGACATTATGCCCGTTTTTGGAATGCCTGTCTGTGCAGTGTTTTCTAAAATTTGCCTAGGTGAAGCTATACGGGAGTATTTTACGGTCTGTGGAGCCTTATACTGACAGTCTGACCTCATCATGGGCCCATGACAAGGAATGTAATTTTTTCTCCATTAATGGTCTTTTTGTAATTGTGGCTTCACCTAGGGGTCTTTTATGACTTCCCATGCTATCTTAAGACCTCCAAATGACCTAAACCTTATTCCTAGTACTCAAATTCATTCCTCACATTTGAAAATCGTCTCAAAACTCTCTCAAGAACACTAGTGGCAATTAAGCTTGGAATTCAAGGAAAGACTCCTTCTCCTGAAAATTTCTTCTTCGAACTTCTTCATTAGCAAGGTATGTGCGTTTTGATCCTTGGTTCCTTTCAACCAAGGAGACCCAAATTCTTTTCAAGCAATGTTTATGGATTTAAGCTTACTTTAAATGTGGATTATCATTGTTATGATTATTTAAAATCAATTGATGTGTGGATTGTACTTTATTTATGATCTTAAGTTACTTTAAGCCCTATTACGATTATTTACATTGAATTTATGAAGATATGAATGTGCATGTCATCTTTTAAGCTTAATTTATGCATGGGCAACCTACACTATAATTTAAGCATGGATTTAATTATGATTTCACTTGAATTTCATATTATTTTATTGATTTTAGGTTGAATCTCAATTACCCATGCTATTCGCACATCATTCATGACATATGCATTCAAGAGCATTGAATCTTATGAAAATTATGATGTGGGTTAAACCCAATTATGCTAATGTAAATGATTTTGATGAGATTATGGTTATAATAATACATGATCACATATATGTCTAAGATTATGGCTCATTGATCAATTATGGGTGTTTACACCACTATGTTTAGGTAGCATCAATTGAGGTTTGAGACAGGGTGGTCTATCCCCAAGGGTCCTTACTCATTTCTCAAGAAGGTGTTCCAAAGGAGCTATTCCTATGCATGAAAGGTATTCATAAAGAATGTTTTTGGCTTTGGAGGTAGGGTGGAATATCCCCAACGGTCCATACTCCTTTCCTTGAACTATATTCCTAACATAGTATATGTTTATGCCTTAAAGATGAAAGAAGAAGAAAAACAATTATCGATCTACCTTAGGCAAGTAGGTCACCTTTTATTCGACAGAGTTCCAAGTTATAGTTCACTTGGTCTCATGTTGGTAAGGGTCCCATCCTCAATATACATGAGGTGTTTTTCAATTAATGCATCATGCTCCTCATGGCATATTGATATACAATTCCTTGTTATATGATTCATTCTATACATGTTCCCTTGTCATCTAACATTGAAATGCAAGTTTAATAAGTTCATGTGCATTGAATGTCCACATACTTAGTATATCCAAACGTACTAACACATAGGTTTGCCTACATGATCTAACCTATAGGGATCGGAGACTACTTTCATCCACTGTTCGATGGCTAGAATGAATTTCATAAATTTGTGGTAGTGAGTCCTATCATCCAAGGACAAGCTACCATTCCTATTCCTATGGTACTTTTGTATATATTATTTTACTTTGAGGATGAGCCCGGGGTATGTCTTTGCCCCCGTCCTATCTTACGACTACATACATTGTTGAACATATTGTAGACTCTTATCAGATCTATATGTTATGTGTTGTAGTTGAAGCTTATAATTATGGTTATCTATTGGATATGGCTATTACGGATTGATTATGAGAATTATGGTATGTCTGGATGTTTGATGTGGAAATGTGGAAAATCCTTAGTCCCGAATTGCCCTAGTAGAGTGATTCATACTTACCCGCCCCATAGTCTTTATATGCTACGTATTATGTGAATCCATGTTAACCCCTTTCTATATGATATCCCCATAGCGTGAGTCATTCTTTCCCATCCCTTAGAACTATGTGTTTACTGTTTGTATATGCTTCCAAACCGATAATGTGAATATGGAAACTTTGAGGCTTTTTCGGGGACTTTCGAGTTCCCATTTTCCATGACACTCTTAGACCCTTGGTCTGGGTCATGACAGAGATGGTATCAGAGCACTAGGTTTGTAAATGGTCCTCGGAGTCCGAAATGTCGCGTCAAGTAAAGTCTTATTTATAGGTGTGAAGCCCGCCACATATATGTGTAGGAGGCTAGGAGGCGTTTTAGAAAATTGTTCACTTTTTCATCATTGATATCATGGCATAGAACATGTCTTTAGGTTTGCTATCTCCACCCATCCCTATCAAATATAGAGATTTACTTTGTGCTCATAATGCAATCTAGGCGGGGAAAAATATTGTAGCTGATCTTATAGATGAGGTCAAAAGAAGTTGGTAAAGGGTGGTCATTGTTTGACAAGGTTGCTCCTTCGGGTATTCAAAGTTTTCTTGGGTAGATTACTTATTATAGAAGGTTTTTTGATTGTTTCTCATGTATGTAATCTCCGTTGACCGAGTCGACTCAAAAGAAGGCAAAATTTGTGTGGTCGGATAAGTGTGAGAAGAGTTCTCAAACATTGAAAGATCGTTTTACATCAGTGCTGCTTTGGCTTTACCACATGGCTTAAATAGGTTGTGGTGGCTTGAGATGCTTCTTGGTTTGGATGAGTTTTGTGCTTATGCAACATGTTAAGGTGATAGCTTCTACATCAAGGAAATTGGAGGTGTAAAAGCATAATTACCTAACTCATGACTTTGAGTTAGAGGCGGTGGCGTTTGCCTTTAAGATTTGGAGGCATGATTTGTATCGGGTACGTGTTGATGTCTTTACCCTCCACAAGAGTTTGCAGTATCTGTTCACTCAAAGGGATCTTAACTTGAGACAAAAGAGAAGGTTAGAATTCTTAAAGGACTACGACATGAATGTATGATACCATATTGGCAAGGCAAGTGTTGTAGTTGATGCTATTAGTAGGCTATATATGGGAAGTATGGCTCCTATTGATGAAGGGAAGAAAGAGTTGGCAAAAGATTCTTTCATATTTGCTAGATTGGGTATTAGGTTGGCCAGATCGAAGGAGGGTGGTATTCGTACTCAAAATAGGCCGAACCTTCTGTGGTTGTTGATATTATGGCTAAGCATGATCTAGATCTATCATTGGTTTGATTAAAGAGGTTGGCCATCAAAATAATAAGACAGAGGTTTCCTCCCAAGGGGGAGATGGTGTGCTTTGGTATCTAGGTTAGTTATGTGTTATGGATGTGGATGATCTTTGGAGGGTGATCATGAGTGAAGCCCATAACTCTCATTATTTGGTTCACCTAGGTTCTACTAAGATATATCGGGACTTAAGGGAAGGATATTAGTGACATGGTATGAAGAAAAACTATACGAAGTATATATTTGGGAGTTGGTTAGACTGGATGATGTTCCTACCTTCATTATATCGGATTGTGGCACCCAAATTTGTTCTTGCCCATGGAAATCATCTTAAAGAGGCGTTTGGCACTAACGTGAAGTTAAGTACCGCTTTTTATCATCAATCTATTGGGCAAGCTAAGCGGACAAATTAACTTTGGAGGACATGTATAGGTCTTGTGTGTTGGAATTCAAGGTTAATTAGGATGAGCATTTACCACTTATTGAGTTTGCATACAACAATAATTTTCATGCTAACATTAGTATGGGACTGTTTAGGGCTTTATGTGGTAGAAATTATAGGTCTTTGGTGGGGTGGTTTGGATATACGAGATGACTTTTATAGGCCCGGGTTTAGTGTTGGAGGCTATGGAAAGAGTGAAATTGGTTAGGAAAAAGTGAAGATGGCTCAAAGTCATCAAAACTCTTATTTGAATGTTAGAAAGAGGGATCTTGAGTTTCGTGGTGATGGGGAGTATGTGAAAGTCTCACCTATGAACGGTGTAATGCATTTTGGAAAGAAGGGCAAGTTAACTCCCCGATATATAGGTTCTTATATGATTGTTAGAGTGGAATTGGGAATGTAGCTTATAGGTTGGATTTGCCTCCGGAATTGAGCTCTAGTCACTAGGTCTTCCATGTGCCTTTTGAGGGAGTTGGTTGGTGATACTAGCATTATTGTTTCATTGGAATGTCTTGGGGTTGACGAGAACTTTTCTTATGAAGAAGTTTCGGTTGAGATCTTTGATGGGAAAGTGAACAGGCTTTGAAACAAGGATCAACATGTTGGAAGTGCTACGTGGGAAGTGGAATCAAGTATGATGTGATGATACCACTATCCTTTCCAATCTACTCAAGCCTATGGTATTAGGTTCTTCCTATTCTCAAGGGTCCAAATTCTTTCACTCTTGAGTCTCATGACATGACATGCATACATGTGCATGAAAATAATTTATCTTATGATGTTTTAATTGACTTGAATACATTTTGATATGCGTCTTAATGGCTTGATGATTTTCAAATGATGAATTATGCATTGTACCACGTGTTTGGAAGTTTCATGTTCCAAATCAAGCCTTATTATAACACATTCGAGGACGAATGTTCCCAAGAGAGAGATGATATAAGGATCGAAACTTTGTACAACCTCAATGGAGCTTAGAAGTTTTGCTCCGAAAAAGTTTTGGGCCAAAGTGATGCTCGATGGGAGCCCTCACGGTCCATTTGACTTCATAAAACTCGTGTAGGGCCACCTTGGAGTGACCCTTGGCCTTGAAAGGATGTTCGGCCCTTCAACATGGAGTTTTAACAAAAACACACATACATGGACCCCTCACAACCTGTATGATACTTCATGGACCGTGTGGTAGGCTTTGTAATGGCCTTGGTACTAAAATCCAACAGTTTGGGACCAAGGCATTTGGTACGGCCCCTCTCATGAACCGTGTGGTACCTCATGGCCCGTGAGGCCATTCCTTGTGGCATCTAGAGTGTAATTTTTCTAATTGTTGGATCACCGTTTTGAAACTTCATCATGAAGAATTTTCTAAGTCAAATGGGATGGAGGAGTACATGGGTTGTTTGCCTTGGTACGACCTGTGAAGTCAACGATATGGGTGTTGGCATCTAATTTTGCTAAGTATGAAATCTGCAAGCTCAAGCTAAGTTCACTTGCAAGCCTTCATTTCAAGCTTATTTTTATTGTTTAAGGTCATCATGACGCAAAGGAATTCCATTGGCTAAACTTTTCACATGAACCGATAGAAGGGTCAGCTTTCTAACGTATCCAGTTTCACCTCATTTGGAGTTTGGATCAAAAAGTTTTTCCTGTTTTCGTAAAGCCTGTCTGTGTAATGTTTTCTAAAATTTGCCTAAGTGGAGCTATACAGGAGGGATTCATGATTTGTGAAACCTTGTAAAGACCGTGAGACCTCATCACGAACCCCTAGTAAGGAGTGCAATTTTTTCTTCATTAGTGGCTTTTTGTAATTGTGTCTTCTCCATAGGGTCTTTTATGACTTCCCATGCTATTTGAAGACCTCCAAACGACATAAACTTTATTCCTAATACTCAAATTCATTCCTCATATTTGAAAATCCTCTCAAACCTCACTCAGGAACATTAGTATATATTAAGCTTGAGATTCAAGGAAATGCTCCTTCTCCTTCTAATTTTTTCTTGGAACTTCTTCATTAGCAAGGGTATGTGGGTTTTGACTCTTGGTTCCTTTAAACCAAGGAGACCCAAATTCTCTCCAAACAATTTTCATGGATTTAAGCTTAATTTAAATGTGGATTTTCATTATTATGATTATTAAATTCAATTGATGTGTCGATTGTACTTTATTTATGTTTTTAAGTTACTCTAATCACTAACTATTATGATTGTTTTGCATTGAATTTATGAAGATACGATTGTGTGTGTCCCCTTTTAAGCTTGATTTATGCATTGATAACCTATACTATGATTTACATGTGGATTTCATTATGGTTTCTCTTGAACTTCATATTATATTATTAATTTTAGATTGAATCTCAATTACCTATACTATTCTCACATCATTCATGACATATGCATTTATTATCATCGAATTTTATGAAACTTATGAAGTGGGTTAAGCCTAGTTACGCCTATGGAAATGATTTTAATGAGATTACGTCTATGAAAAGAATGTTATCACATATATGTTTAAGATTATGGCGCATTGAGCAATTATGAGTGCTTACACCACTATGTTTAGGGAGCATCAATTGAGGTTTGAGGCGGGATGGGCTATTTCCAAGGGTCAATACTCATTTCTCAAGAAAGTGCTCAAAAAGAGCTATTCCTATGCATGAAAAGTACTCATGAAGAAATTGTCTTGGCTTTATAGCTTATTATGCATGATTATAAAGAATGTGATTTGGCCTTTAAGCCTAAGAATGTGTGTAAATGATTTGGAAGTCATGCCTTTTTTGCAAGCATGTGTGTGTGTGTGTGTGTGTGTGTGTATATATATGTATGTATGTATGTATGTATGTATTCTAGTGGGATGATAAACCAGCACCGACAAATTGGAGGCAGGGTGGGCTATTCCCAAGGGTCCATACTCCTTTCCTTGAACTCTGTGCCTAACCTAGGTACTTTTTTGTACCCCAAGGGGGAAAGAAGAAGTAAAATGATTATGGTTCTACCTTTGGCAAGTAGGTCACCTCTTTATCTGTTGTGGGGTAGATGATGGAGTTCCAAGTTATAGGTCACTTGGTGTCATGTCGCGGTCCCATCCTCAATATATGTGAAGTTTTTTTGCATTCATGCATCATGCTCCTCATGGCATATTGATATACTATTCCCTTATTATATAGTTCTTTCTATATATGTGCCCTTGTCATCTAACATTGAAATGAAGGTTTAATGAGTTCATGTGCATTGCATGTCCGCATACTTAGTTCATTCAAATGTATAAACGCATTCTTTTGCCTACATGATCTAGCGTTGTAGGGACCGGATACTACTTTCATCCACCATTCGATGGCTAGATTGGATTTGAGACATTTGTTGTGGTGAGTCTTATCTTCCAAGGACAAGCCACCATTCCTCTACCTATGGTGCTTTTATTTATATTATTTTACTTTGAGGGTGAGCCCGGGGTATGTCTTGGCCCCGGTCTAATCTTATGACTAGAGGCATTCTTAGGAATATTCTAGAGTCTCGTCGGTCTATATGTTATGTGTTGTCTTTGAAGCTTATGATTACGATTATCTATTAGATATGGCTATTATGGATTGTTTGATGTGGAACTGTAGAAAATCCTAAAATCAAATTGCTCCAATAGAATAAGTCATACTTACATGCCCCTTAGTTTTTATGTGCTAAGTGTGATGTGAATCCATGTTAATCCCTTTCCCTATGATATCTCCATAGTGTGAGTCCTACTTTCCCATCCCTTAGAACTATGTGTTTATTATTTGAATATGCTTTCGGATCGATGATGTGAATATGGATACTTTGAGGATTGTTTAGGGATCAGATTCGCCATGTCACTCCTAGAACCTAAGTCCGGGTCGTGACATCCTTGAGACACTATACGCATCATAGAGTATTCTACGAGCTGTAAAGGAGGTTTCATATGCATTTCTAGTGAAGAATGCATTTCTGAAGTTGAGTCTACAAATATGCAGACGAGACATGGAGCACTTTACGAGTCATAGATCTAGCCTTTTACCTTGAGGATTAGAAAGTGAAGACTTGCAGACATAGAGGGGTGTTGTAGAAGCCATATCCATAGTTGAAGCAATAGTCCACGAAAGCCCAACTATGAGACGTAAATTGTTATACGACCCGTAGAGCACCACGTAGCTTGCCAACCCAATTGTCCTATTTTGTTTTGGATTTGTATTTTAAATACTATAAATAGGTTTTTAGGTTATTTTTCTTAGAGATGCATTAGAGAATGACAAAAAAAAATTGAAGAGTTTGAGAAACACTTGTGAACTTTAATTTCAATCTTGTGATTCTCATTGAAGAGTTACATTTTCTTGTTCTTAATTTTATTGTGTAAGTGGTCTATTATGTTATTCAAATTCATAAGTCTTGCATTTACATTAATCATGAGTAGCTAAATCCACAACTAGGGTTGGGGTAACCATGAAGAACTAACAAGGTAAAACTGGATAATTCGTAATTCTTAAAATATATGCATGTATGTATTAATTAATTCTCTTCATTTTGAATGCTTTAATGCTGGCCAACATTCGAAGCCACCTAGTGATGCTAATCAGACCAAGGTAGTAATGAATAGGAAAAGAGATTAATTAACAAGATTCGATTGATGTTTCTTATCTAATCAATTAAACAAGGCCAAGGGGAGGTTGTACTGGAATAATAGGTAAGGGTTAATAATGTCACACTACGGGGATGGACCAAATCATATAGTAAAATTTGCCTCTCGCCTGGGCCAAACGGTTTGGTGAACTTAACTTACCGTCCTACATGCTACACAATGGAAAAGAATTTGGTTATCTGCTTATACTATGTTAGGGAATCATGGGGAACACAATACCCTAGTCTCTTCTAATACTAGTTTAACACTTATTTTAGTTAAAATTACCTTTTACTAGTTATTATAACCCCCCCCCCCCGCCCCATTGTGGAGATAAGCAGTTAATAAACCTAAATTGCAAATTGAATTCTTCTAAGTCTACCATATTGCCTTGGGTTCGACCCTAACCTTGCTTAGGATCTATTCCTTGACAACGACCACTTTAGTCTCAAAAAGGAGGTAGAGCATGGTTGATATCAAGATTTTGGTGCCTTTGCTATGGAATAGGGCTAGACTTGTCTAATTCAAAAAAATTTGGGGATTAATCCTTATTTCCCTCATTTTACCCCCTTTTTTTATTTTTGTTTACTTTCAGTGTATAGGTGTAGTGTACGCCCAAAAAGTGAAGTCGAGGCAGATCCTTGACTCATTTTTGACCCAGAGATCCAGATAAGACTAAGAAGAATGGCCCAAGGTACTGCAAACAATGCGGCAAATGCAGTTCTGAATTTGAATGAGAATGTGGAAGCCAGTAACGAAAAGCCAACTCCTTTTGAAGATATTGATCCACAGCCACAGGACTTCTACAACAAAGCTTATTAGTGGAATCAATGGTGGATATATCCCATTGCTATGTAGGTGACTGGAGCTATTGTGTTACCACACTATCGGCTGGTACAAAATTTGTGGTGTCAAGTGGGTTTCTTGAGACGCTGCAGAACTGTGGGTTGTTCATGGTCCTACCATCAGAGGATCTGCAAAACCATCTACACAATGTTTCTTTTGTCTGTAAGAGTGATATGGGAACACAAAATCTGTCTACGGATGTTGTGGGACTTCATGTCTTCCCATTATCTCTGACACGCAATGCAACACTACGAATATCAGAGCTCACGTAGAGTTTGATCACCAGTTGGGCTGAGTTGCAGAGGGCCTTGCTGGAGAGGTACTTCTCGAGATCAAAGAAGCTCAAGTTGAAAGATTAAATCAAAAACATTGAGCAAATTACTAGTGACTTGATCAATACTACATGAGAAGTATCCTAGACCACAGAATTATTGATTATGCCTCGGTTGAGATCTTCTACCGTGCTCTGGATGAGATAGTCAAGCCTATGCTGATACCATTATGGGGGGAGGGGGGGCGCATATTCCTAGATCAACCACTTGCAAGTATCACGGAAAGGATAGAAAAGGTAGTCAAGAACAATCGTGCATGGGGATAAAGAGACAAAGCATCTACCAAAAGTTCATGTGCAATATTGGTGCGGAAGAAGCTAAAATAAATGAAGAGATTATGGAAGAGTTTTCCCAAATCCGTATAGGCATGGATGTGGTGATGAAGCTAAATCAGGAATGAATCAATCTATTTGCTTAACAGTCTCCGTGAGCACCCATATATGATGATCCCTACTATGAAGGGGATACTTGCTTTATTGCGGATCACATAGGGGGTTTCCAGACCAACGCCCAAGGGTCTTATCAGGACTATTGGTGCCAAAGTCAAGGAAACCAAGGTTGGAACTTTAACCAAGATGGAGCTTTCAGAGACCATAGGAGAAGGGTACCATGATAGGAATTGGGCCAAGACAGAGATGCAGATTGGGGCCACGACGATGGTTATAGAAATAGTGCTTATGTGCTACCATACAACTGCGATATAGGTGCTAGTGGTTCCAAAATCGATGAGAGGTTTGACCACTTGTTGAAGAAAGCTGAAACACTGGATGAGACTCTGTGGGCGATGAAATCTGACATCCCCAACATAAATCAGAAAATAAAGTCTCATTCTGATTCTATCAAACCGCTTTAGCAATAGTTTCATCAAGTGTGAACTCAACAAAATCAATATCAAAGAGTTACACTGCCTAGTAACTCAATTCAGAATCCAAAGAATGAAAGGCAATGCATGGCGGTCACTACATGTGGTTGTAAGACTACCATTGGTCCTCCCATGCTAGTAGATAAGGAAGTTGTTTGAGAGGAGAAAGTTGAGGTCAAGGATACATGGATACATATACTGGAGATGATCTTGACAAGGATGGGCTGAGTGATGCTGCAGATGTGCCACAGAAGCTGAAATCCATTCCTAGGCCTCCTTCTCCCTTCCCTCTGTGATTTAAAAAGAAAGAGGAGGAGGGAAAGTTTTTGTCAAACTCCCTATTTCCCTCATCATCAATATAAGACATACAACCCATGGAAACTCTACTAGGGGCACAGTTACCATATTGACATTACCTGGGTGATGTTTTACACTTATGTCGTAGTTTTTGAGAAGCTATAACCACCTTCGTTGCCTTAAGTTGAGGTCCCTTTCTGTGAATACATATTGGAGGCTCTTGTGATCGATGAAGACATCCACATAAACCCTGTACAAGTAATGTCGCAAAATTTTCGAGGCAAACATTACTGGCGCAAGCTTAAGATCATGAGTTGGGTGGTTCTTCTGATACACCATCAGTTGTCTTAAAGTGTAATGAAAAACTTTACATGTTGCATTAGCACACACCCCAATCCAATCCTTGATACATCATAATAGATGAAAAATCCATCATTTCCCTCTGGCAAGGTCAAGATTAGGGCTGAAATCAGTCTATCCATTAGAATTTGAAAAATCTTCTTATGCTAATCCATCCACACAACATTTTCCTTCTTGTGGCTCAACTTGGTTAATGGAGATGAAATAGAGGAGCAATCTTTCATAAGCCTTTATAATATCTGTCTAGGCCCAATAAACTCCCTATGTCCATAGGATTCAATGGCCTTGGGCAATTTTTCACCGCGTCGGTTGTCTTAGGATTAACTTTGATACATCACATGACACCACATTCCCAAAGAATGCAACCTCACTTAGCCAAAACTCACACTTATCTAATTTTGCATAAAGCCTTTGCTCCCATAGGATTTGGAACACCACCCTCAAGTGCTCCATATGCTCCTTCTCACTTGGGGAGTTATGATGTCATCAATGAACACCATCACAAACATGTCTAGGTAGGGCTAGAACACCCTATTCGTAAGGTCCATAATAAAGGTGGTGCATTAGTAAGACCAAATTACATCATTACAAAGTCAAAGTGACCATATCTTGTCCAAAATACCATCTTAGGAATGTCACTTTCCCTCACTCTCAATTGTTGATACCCAAATCTTAAGAAAATTTTAGAGAAGTGTGTAGCCCCTTGCAATTGATCAAACAAGTTGTCTATCCTTTAGAGTGGGTATTTATTATTAATAGTTACATTGTTGAGTTGTTGGTAATCTATGCACATATGTAGTGACCCATCGTTCTTCCTTACAAAAAAAATCGAACACCCTATGGAGACGTACTAGGCTTAATGAAACCCCTTTCCCACACATCCTTCAATTTCTCGTTTAGTTCTTTCAACTATACAAGAGTCATATATAGGGGGATTGATATAAGTTGGGTGTCGAATAGGAGGTCTATGACAAAGTCCATCTCTCTTTTGAGAGGGGCACTCAGTAACTCATCCGAAAAGACATCGGGGAACTCACTAACAATGGGAACCGACTCAAGAGAAGGAACTTGGAAAGTGAGATCTTTGACTCTTATTAAAGGATAGATGCATCCTTTGGGGATCATTTTTCATCCTTTAAGAATGACAAAAATAGACCTCTACATGAAGAGTTGCTACCCTCCCACTTAAGAATTGACTCATTCGAGAATTGAAACTCAACTCTACGCTTTCTACAATCGATGGAAGAATAGGAGTCACACAACCAATCCATCCCAATTGTTACATCAAAGTCCATAATGGAGAGTTCTACCGAGTCACAAGAGATAACTATATGCAAGATGGAAATGGGAAAATCCATATAGACCCTTCATGCAACAATAGACTCTTCTATGGGGGTACTTACTTCATAAGGCTCATGAATGACCTCGGGACATGCATGAAATCTATCAGCAAGAAAAGTGGTTACAAATGACAATTAGCTCTCGGGTCTAATAATGGATATGCATCAAAATTGAAGTGTCTCAACATACCGGTAGCATCATCTGGAGCCTCTTCAACCTCTTGATGACCATGGAGAGCATAAAAATGGTTGGTACTTTGGGTTCCTTGAACATGAATATATTGTCCTTGTGGCATTGAACATCACTCCTATATTCCTTGGCATGATGTCCAAGATTCCCGCACTTAAAACACGCATTCGATCCGGCAAACCAATCTCCCTTACAAAGCTTTCCACACTTAGGGCATTTTGAGGATTGATGCTTAGGAGCTACCTGATGTCAAAAAAGATACACCTCCTTTTTGGAGGTTAAAACTATCATTGTCAAGATATATAACCTAACCAAGGTTAGGGTCGAACCCACAGGGAATATGGTAGACTTAGACAAGTGTGTGAAATTAGTAAGAACAGTAACTATGGTATTGTGTCCCATGATTCCCTAATTAGGTATTACCAGATAATTAAATTTTTTTTCTTTTGTGTAGCATGCAGAATGATAAGTTAAGTTTACCTAACCCTTTGATCCAGGCAAGAGGTAAATTTCATTATTTGATTTGATTTATCCCCGCAGTGTGACAATACTAACCTTTATCTATTGTTCCAGTATAGGCTCCCCTTGATCCAGTTTGGTTGGTCATAAGAGAAGTATCAACCGAATCCTATTAATTAATCTATTTACCTATTCATTACTACCTTGATCTAGTTAGTAACACTAGGTGAGTTCTAACATTGGCCACTATTGAAAACAATCAAAATGAAGTGAATTAATTAATAAATGCATGCACACTTTCCAAGAATTATGAATTATTTGGTTTTACCTTGTTAGTTCTTCATGGTTCTCACAACTCTAATTGTGGATTTAACTACTCATAGTCAGAGTAGATGCAAGAATCATGATATAGAATAGCATAACTGAGCACTTACACGAATGAAATTAAGAATAAGAAATCCAAGCTCTTCAATGAAGATCGCAAGTAAGAATTAAGAACATAAAATATTATTTTCCAAGCATTGCACACTGTTTCTCATCGGTTCCTACTGACTTTTTATTGTTCCCAACGAAATAAAACCTAGAAAACCTATGTATAACATTCAAAATAAGAAACCAAATAAAAGTATAAGAACTGAATCGGCCGGCACTGCGAGCATCTTTACTGGCCATATAAAGTTCTACGACCTGTAATTGGGGCTTGGAGGATTCCATCTGCAAATCTGAGGTTGACTTCTACGAGACCTATCTATTAGTCTTATAAATTTTTATGGACCATCGAGGGTTTCGTCCGATGACTTTTCAGCAACTCTCCACTTTTTGATCTTCAGGGTATGACACCATGTCTACAAACTCATAAAATATTTTATGGCTCGTTTGCATATTGTACTTTCAACTTTAGAAAATCCCCCCTTCATTGAATTTTGCTGCGAAACCTACTCTACGAATCGTGGAAACTTACATGGCCCATAAAGGGTGTCATAGAATTGCAAACACTTCAATTTCTATACACTTAGACCAAAAATCATACCAATCCTATAATCCTGCAAAACAAAGATAAAAACACATCAAATCTACTAACGTCTCTTTGAGAACACACAATTTCCAAGTTTCAAGCATCAAAGGTATTATATTTGATAACACATCAACACCCTTAACTTAAATTTTTTTTCTTATCCTCAAGCGACGGACTCAATTTACATAAGCATTACCTAGCACACAGACCTCAATCTAATGGCACACATCCTATCAAACTCAAGCACAAATACCCATACCACTCTTAAAAGCATACTAGATAGCTATCAAGCAAACTAATGCAGATCTATACATGCAATAGTGCAACTATGACAAGCAAGACAATCATCAATAAGCAATAATCACGGAGTTAGTCTAAAACCAATAATGCAATGCAAGTGCCCTTACAAAAAGAAGTCCCAATATCCTGCTCATGATGATATTTTCAGATTCAATGCTTGGGACTACACAAAATTACTCGCTCTCACAAAAGATATTAAATACCATGCTCAATACCATATGCTTGCTCCTACACTCAGGACTATGACTTTGACTACTTGGACTAGGATCACTTAGGACTTTATTAGCTTGTATTGTATGCTTATGGGGCTTTGGTATGATGCTTTGGGAACATAGTGACTAAAGGCCTTACTTGACACTGCGTTTTCCTACACTTTGACCTTACCAAAACTATCATTTTCTAACTCATTCTCCCTTTTACCTATTTCAAGATTTTTTTAGTACCTTACTCTCATTTTTTTAAGCTCTTTGCCTTTTGTTTTCACATCACTTTACTATTAGCTCATTGACTAGACATCTATTCATTTTGCATTCACCCAGAACACATGTTTATCCCTTTTTCCATACATCACTAGCTTCCATGTAATTTTGTTCGTTTTCCCTTACACCAACTACCCTCAACTTAGGCTTTTTGCTAGAGTCGAGGTGCACAATTTCCAAACTATGAACTAGGGCCACTTTTGGTAGCCACCCTCAACTTAAGCTTTTTTCCTTAGTCAAGGTGCACAATATTCAAGGAATGACCATGACCAATTTAAGGATTTTACATTTAACAAGGCTAATTAACTTAGGTTTTTACAAAGAAAAGGGTACATGCAAGGCTCAAACATTAGATAAAGGGACACATTACACATTTGGTTGGTTATTTAGGCTAAGTGGACTAACATGAACAATGGCCTAAGAACCTTTCCTAACCAACTAACCTACAGTCTAAGTCAGAGTAACGAGCCATGTTCTAAATTCAAACACAACATATGAATTTAGTGAAGCTCAAAGATAAATGACACTGTTGCACTATTAACAAAGACCCTCAAATCATGTTTTTCAACACAATTTAACCTCGCTTATAAGAACAAGCACTGTCAAACAATCAAACATGCATGGTTGCTATCAAGACTAACTAAATAAAAATTTTGTGGTTATCACTTTTCACACAAAAACAAACACATGTCATAGACATCAGTACTATATGCTACTATTACTACCTACACATCCTAAACATACTGATTCAAGAAAAAGTAAATATCCTTGGGGAAAAAGAACTATGCAAGAAAACCCCTCAAATTCAAAATTTAGGATAGTCATAGGCCAATGTTACTCAAACTTCACTGAGGCCTATAACTGCCCACACAGATCAAAAAATCATTGCACTATCCTCAATGCAAAAAATAAAATAGTAAAGGGCAGGGGTCAAGAACATACTTGGGCACTTAAGAATCAGTTTTAAGCTGAGTCTGACCATCCTCAACCAAGCTAGTGGCCTCCTCAGTAGTAGGAGCATATATGGACGGTCCAATATGCTTCACTCTCCCTAGCTCGTAAGCTTGTCGCATCTCTGCATCCTATATCGAGCCTATCTTCATGAGCTCATGCTCTTCTCCTCTGTCAACCTCGCCTGTAGTCCCATTGTATTAGGATCATCAACACGAGGCCTCTTCCTATGGAAAATGAGTG
>JAPFFP010016685.1:0-16720 GCA_026153255.1 Solanum medicagineum
TAAGTCTTCTTTGGTTGATGAGGTGATAACAAAACAAGATCTTGATCCCTCCTTGTTAGAATTGAAGGCCCTGGTGAAAGAGGGCAACATGGAGCCCTAGTGAAAGAGGGTAACATGGAGATTTTCTCCCAAGGGGGAGATGGTGCCCTTAGGTACCAAGGTAGGTTGTGTGTATCGTGTATTGATTGCTTGATAGAAAAGATCCTTGATGAGGCCCATAACTCTTCTTATTCTATCCAGCCCAGTTCCACCAAAATGTATAGAAACTTGAGGGATGTATTTTGGTGGGGAGGCATGAAGTAGACATTGCCAAATTCGTTTCTGGTTGTCATACTTTTCAACAAGTCAAAGGTGAACATCAAAGGACAAGTGGCCTAACCCAAGACAGGGTTTTGTGTTTGGGTTGCCCATGAATAGAAAGGGTTTTGATTCCATATGGGTTATTGTTGATAGGATGACAAAATCAGCTCAATTTCTACGGGTTAAGACCACATGTGGGGCTGAAGATTATTAAAAGTTGTACATTAATGACTTGGAAAGGTTGCATGGGGTTCCCTTGTCAATCATATCAGATCGTGGGGCATAATTCACTTCACACTATTGGAGGTCCTTTCAAAGGGATCTTGGTATAAGAGTTAAGCTTAGTACAACCTTTCACCATCAAACGGATAGCCAAGCCGAAAGAACTACCCAAACACTTGAGAGCATGCTTAGGGCTTCTGTATTGGAGCTTAAGGGTAGCTGGGACGATCATCTCCCATTGATTGAGTTAGCCTACAACAATAGCTATCATTCTATCATCGGTATGGCTCCTTTTGAGGCCCTCTATGGTTGGCGTTGTAGATCACCGGTTGGTTGGTTTAAGGTTGGTGTGGTGGCTTTGTTGGGATCGAACCTAGTTTTTGAGGATCTAAAGAAGGTTAGAATTACAAGAGAAAGGTTGAAGACGGTCCAAAGTCGTCAAAAGTCTTATGCCGATGTGAGGAGAAGTGATCTTTACTTCAAGGTTGGTGATTGGGTCTACTTGAAGGTGTCACACATGAATGGTGTGGACTATTTCGGTAAAAAGGGCAAGTTGAGCCCAAGATTATAAGGTGATGAGAAAGGTTGGCAAGGTTGCTTATTAGTTGGAATTGCCTAGACAAATGGATTGGGTTCATCCGATGTTTCATGTGTCTATGTTGAGGAAATGTGTGGGTGATCCCATGATGTTGTGGGTGTTGTTGAAGAGGGAATACTATTGTACCTTATGATGTTTTGGGTGTTGTTCAAGGGGGAATACTATTGTACCTCATGATTTTGTGGGTGTTGTTGAAGATAATTTGACCTATGAAGAGGTTCAAGTTCAGATCTTGGATAGGAAAGTGAAGAGATTGAGAAGGAAAGAGGTCACTTCCATTAAGGTCATTTACAGGAACCAACAAGTTTAAAGTTCTATTGGTAGGCCAAAATGGACATGCAAAATCGATATCCTTACTTTTCCACTCCGCTAAAGCCTGAGGTATCGATCTATCTCCTTTATATTATCTCAAGTCTTAAGTTTAGCCCTCATGTCATTGCATATGTTCATGTTTAAGTTGACTAAGTTCATGATAGTTTTACACTTATGATGAGATTTTGAAATTATGTTTAACAGCATTGTTGCATTTCAATGTGGGCAGAAATTGTCATATTGTAGTCTCTCATATACGTCTCTTTGACATTCGGGATGAATGTTCTCAAGGGGGAGATATTGTAACAATCCCAAAAAGTGCCCAAAAATATGCCTCGGAAGTGCCCGAAATCATAATTTCTATATATCTCAAAATCCATGCGTGATATGAAAAATCCAACTTAATATTCTTGTTCAGGGGTCATTTTGAGTGGAAGATGGGTCTAACCCCGATTTAAGAGCAAATGATTAGCAATTCCAATTTTTAAAAAAATGATTTCCAGCGAGCTTTTAGTGCCCCTGGCACGACGCGCTAAGGGCGCGCACTAGTGTTGTTTTTGTTCCTGTTTTGACTACGGACCAAGACTTTAAAGTCTTGGGACTAAGTGTTCCCAAAAGTGAAAATACCTATATTTAGCCATTTTTCACCCTCATATCATTCTAAACATTCCCCAAATACTCATTCAAACACTTTCCGGATCTAAGGATTTCGTCTAAAGCATCAAGTCTCCATCTCCAATCATCATCATGTTCATCGCCAAAGCTAAGGTATGTGGGTCTCTTTCATGGGTTCCTTTCACCCATGATACCCAAGCCCTCTTTACTCAAAATTCATGATTTAAAGTTGGTTTATTCATGGGTCTTATTCATTATGAAACTTTACTGCACACTATGTTGGGGTTTATGAAATTTTGACTGTTTTACTATGTTTGGAGCTATGAATCTAAGGTCTATTGAAAGAATTGATGAAGGGTATTGATGTATATTGCTTGAAAGTGTTACCAAGTATCTATTGATGGCTTTACACTGATTTTACTAGCATGATTTCACTCTTGAATTGTGTGGTTTTACACTAGCATTACACACTCTCGAAGTGTTTGACAAAATGTCCACTTATGGATTCTTGAAGAATTGAAGATCCAATGCATATCTTATGAATTGCATGACTATATGATGATAATAATGATGATGAAATAATGATGATATGAGGATGGAATGATGATGAAAAGGAATGTTTATGTAAGATGAAAGGAGTGTGTAATATATATATATATATATATATATGATATTATCTCTTTATAGTATTGGTAATGACCAAGCCAAGCTCGGGGCGTTGTAGGCCCAGGTAACCTATTGAGGGGTTAGTACCTTGATACCCTATCTCGGGGGGTGATAGGCTTGGGTAACCTTGTTAGGGTTGGTTCCCATCAACCTTGATAGGGGGTTTGTACTATGTCAACCTTGATGGGGGGTTTGTACTCCGTCAACCTGGATGGGGGGTTTGTACTCCATCAACCTCATAAAGGGGTTCGTACCCTATGCACCTCTCCAAGGAGGTGGTAGGCCTTGGCTTGCATTAAGAATGGTCACTATTACACTCATATTATTTTCTATATAAGCATGATTTTACTTCAAGCATCATTCATACATGTCATATTGTTAGTATGTTATTCAATTCTATGACTATGAATTTATCTTATGATGCCTACCTCTTGTTGCATTACATCGTGCATACTTAGTACATTCAAATGCACTAACGCATACTCTATTCCTACATGATGTCACCATGTAGGAACCGGAGCACCACTTATCATCCTCCTCCTCTACGTGGCTAGAACAATTGTCTCTCAGTCTTGTTGGTGACTCCTCTATTTCGGGGACGTTGCTTATGATGTCTTGCTTTATACTAATACTATCTACTTTTATTCATGTATTGATTATGAGGGTGAGCCCGGTTGCTTGTTGTGGCCCCCATTCTTATCTATGTAGTAGAGGTGTTGTTGGACATGTTATGTATCTATGCTATGAGTCTTGACTATCTTGTTCTATGATGTTATAATATGATAGTTTTCCCTTAGTCCCCGTTGTCCCAATTTACTATTTCTTGTTGTATTCTATTATTTCTGCGACCAATGATATGTAATGATTTGCTACAAGGCTTGTTTGGGTTCATTCGAGATCCACATTCGCCGGTCACGTCTAGGCCCTAGGCTTAGGTCGTGACAAACTCCCATTGAGGAGATTGGTATTGTCTTACGACTCATACCAAATAAATTGAGCGTGAGAAACTCAAAAATATGAGGATGAGATGGTCTTAGAGGGTTCATTTTGATTGTCGATTCTCACATGCTAAGTCTGGTGATGTCCTTTTCCTATAATGACAAGGGTCATCTAATGGTGCTACTCCAAGCTATGGTAAGGATAGGTTACCTACCCGTACGACTCAAGTTAATGGTTCTAAGGTTGGTGGTGCTACTCTTGCTAAGTCTCAAAAGTGTGGAAGAATCATAGGGTGAGTGTCTGACAGTATAAGATTCTTGATTTTGTTGTGGGAACAAGGGGTAGAAGGTCTCATAGGGTTCTAATGTTACTACTCTGGTAGAGAAAGGTGTCAAAAAGGTCAAATGCTTCAAGAAGGGAAAGTGCAACAAGGTTCCTAAGCTCAAGGAGGTGGTCTATGTGGGAAGTTATTCTATGTTCTACATGCTAGGTAAGAGGTTAAGGAGTATCCCAATGTGGTTATGGGTATGTCATATTTGATCTTGATGTTCATTCTTTTCCTGAGCCCAGTGGAAATGGGAGAAGGTGAATATGGACTTTATTTATGAGGTTACCAAAGAAGCGAAAACAATTTAACTCAATATGGATTGTTGTCGACAGAATGAGAAAGTAGCCTACTTTTTGCCAATAAGGACTTCTTATGGTGTCGAGGATTTTGCTAAGGTGTATATTCATATGTTGGAGAGAATTCATAGAGTTCCATTATCTTTCAAATCAGAATATGGTACTCAATTCACTTCTCAATTTTGGAGGTCATTTCAAAAGGGCCTCAGTACTAAGGTTAAGCGATAGAACAATTCAAACTGATAGGCAAGCGTATAGAAAAATTCAAATGTTGGAGGATATCTCGAGGCCATTTATGATTGTGAAATGCCCCAAAAACACCCCAAAAATATGCATCGAAAATGCCCATAATTGTAATTTTTATATATCTCAAAATCCGTTCAAGATATCAAAAATCTGACTTCATAATCTTGATCAAGGGTATACATTGAGTGGGAGATGGGTATAACCCAGATTTTTAGAGGACCCATAGCGAAACATGATTTGCACAAAATTTTTGGAAATGATGCCTCCGCGACCTGGACCCATCGCAGAGATGTGTTTGCACTTCTTTAATTTTTCCTGTTTTGGCCTAAGGTATTGGGGTTTTCGCTCCATTCTCACCAATGTGTAAAAACACCAACACGTAGTCATTTTTAAAATCTATATGACTCAAGAACCTCTGAAAACCTCTCTAACTCTTAAACAAATATTTCATCCAAATTCAATTGTCCAAAGAATAATTCTGGATGTCAATAACTCTATTTAAGCTTCAAATCTCCTTCAAAACTACATCAAGAAAATCATGTCTATGGTATGTGGCTTTCAAGCACTAGGTCCTTTTACCCATGGTGCCCATTCTCCCTTTTTATGAAAAGGACATGTTTCCAAGTTGTATCATCTATGGGTATCTCTTATTATGGTTTTTAATTATAAATTATATTGGGGTCTTATAAAAGGTTGATTGAATATGCATGTTTATCTATCGCAAGCTTATACTATGAATTTGTTTTGTCTATTGAGACTATGCATGTTTTGTGCTATGAAACTATGATCTATTATGAGATTCGATGATGGATTTCAAGGTATCTTACATGAGAGTTTTACTATATATATATGGGTTGATTTACATTGAGTTCTCTCATATTATTTCACTCTTGAATTGCATGATTTTGAACTAGAATTACACACCTACCAAGTGTTTGATAAAATATCTTGACAGGGATTCTCAACTTATTGATGGTCTATTACATGGTTTATAAGTAAGTGACTCTATGACGATTAAGGGATTGTATGTATGTCTTGAATTCATGAAAAGTATCTATAGTGTTGGAAGTTGACCACACCATGTTGGGGTGCCATACCTATACTACGAAGTTGAGAAGTAGATATCTTGACCACCTTGTCGGTAGGTGACATGCCCATACTACCATGTTGAAGGGTAGGTACCTTGACCAACTTGTCAGGTGGTGCTATGCTTGTACTACCTTGTTGAGGGACAGATACATTGACCACCTTTTCGGGGGTGCCATTCCTGTACTATCAGAGGGATTTTCATGTATTGTTGAAATTCCATTTTCTCTACGATTAATATCATGTTGAAGGGTAGATAACTCAACCACCTCACCGAGGGGATGACATGCGATAGATTCCACGTAGTAGTTGATTGGTCTATGATCATTGTCTCTTCCAACACATGTAATCTTTGTTTGCAAGTTATATGATTTACAAGCATGTCTTACCACAAGCATTGATCATGCATGCCATATTGATACTATACCTATCTGTTGCTTAGGACTATGCATTTTGATTATGTTGGTTTATATCTTGTAGCATTGCATCCTACATATTTAGTATTTTCAAATGTACTAGTGCATACTCTATGCCTACGTGATGTTCCCATGCAGGAACCAGAGCACCTCTCGATCATCCTCCACGTGGCTAGTTTTGGCATTTCGGAAGATATGCTTTGGTGAGTCCTCAAGTCTGGGGACACTATCTACGCTACTCTTACTAATTTTTATCTCTTTATGTTGAACACTTGATATTATGAGGGTGAGCACGGAAAGTGTCTTAGACCCCGCTCCAATCTATGTTAGAGGTGTTGTTGGAACATTTGATGTACTTATGATTTAAGCTGTGACTCTTTTATGCTTTATAAATATCAAGAATTTCCTTAGTCCTGCTTCCCTTATTTATATCTCTTGTTGTTGTTCATTTTGTTTCCGCGGCCAAGGATGTGCGAATGATATGCTAAGAGGCTTGTTTGGGGTTCCTTTAGGTTCCTCATTCATCGTGTCACGTCTAGGACCTAGGATGGGGTTGATACAAACTTTGTATTAGAGGACTAGGTTGTTAATGGTCCTTGACATCCAAGGCACAACATCGATTAGAGTCTTATTCATGGTTGTGAAGTGCACCACAAGTATGAGTAAGAGGCTATGAGGCAATTTAGGAAATGTTGCCCTTTTTCATGATCTATGTCGTGCTACAGAAGTTAAGGTAGGGCTTTTCCTCTAAAAAATGTTCTTTGCTATTCTAGATCATGCCTATTCTAAGAGGAACACTAAGGAGAGCCCGTTCACCCGAGGAGCAACCTGCCCCTCTCGCTCCTCAAGATGGGGGAGTGCCTCATAAAGAGTTCCGAGATGCTACCACCATGTTGGCTCATTCTATGACCAATAAAATCAACCAAGTGTCCTAAGCTCCTCATGATCCTACTCCAGCCTCAAGGGTAAGGGATTTTACTAGGATGAATCCACCAAAGTTCTTTGGGTCTGTGGTGGATGAAGATCCCCAAGAATTCATTGATCAGGTGTATAAGGTGTTGTCCATTATGGGGGTCAATTTGGAGGAAAAGGTGGAGTTGGTGGTCTACCAGCTTAAGGGGGTGGAAAAAATAGTGTTCACTCAATGGAAGATGGAGAAGGACAATGATAATATTATCCTTTGGAAAGAGTTCAAAGCGGCATTTCTCAACAGATTCTTTTCTATTGAGCTGAGGGAGGCGAAGATGATGGAATTTAGGAACGTAAAGCAAGGTTCCATGAGTGTGTGGGAGTATTCCCTCAAGTTCAACCAACTCTCCTAGTATATCCCACAATTGGTTGCAAGCCAAAGTCAAGGATGAACAAATTTGTGTCGGGGTGTCGTACATAGTTAATGTGTAGTGTCGTACGTCCATGTTAATAGGTGATATGGATTTGTGCTGTCTCAAGACATCTGCTAAAAAACTAGAGGGTGAAAAGCTTAGGAAAAAAAGAAGTGATGAGTCTAAGAAGGCTCATTTTGAAGGTGGATTCAAAAGTTCCAAGGGTTGCCGGTTTTCTCAAGGCCATAAGTTCCAAGGCCAAGGGTCTACCAATGCTCCGAATTGGAGGTTTGCAAATGACAACCCAAGGTTCCAAGGTGGTGGTAGTATGGTGCATAACCCTATGTGCCAAAGATGTGGTAGGAACCATAATGGTCCATGTTTGAAGGACTTTAATGCTTGCTATGGTTATGGTAAAGTGGGTAATAAGGTGGTTGATTGTCCTTGTGCTACAAACAAAGATAGAGATGGTCGTCCACAAGGCCAAGGTGTGAATGCAGGTTAAAGGGGGAGGGGAGACAAACAAAGAGGTGCTCCAAGGCAAGATAGATTCTATGCTCTTCAAGGGAAACAAGGGGTAAATGAGGTGCCCGATGCCATCACTGATATGTTAAAGGTTTTTAATTTTGATGTGTATGCGTTGACAGACGTGGGCGCCACTATTTCTTTTATTACTTCTTTTGTTGGAAAAAAGCTTCATGTTAGTCCTGAATTATTGTGTGAGCCTTATGAAGTGTCTACCCCTGTTGGTGAGTCTATTGTTGCTAAAAGAGTCTACAAAGTTGTCCCATGTTCATTTTTCTTAAAATCTTACCTTGTGATTTTGTCGATTAGATGTGGTGGATTTGGATGTCATTCTTGGGATGGATATTATACTTCTATTGATTGTAGAACCCATAGAGTTAAATTCCAATTCCCTAATGAACCTGTCCTTGAGTGGGAAAGTTGTGATTTGGTGGTCAAGGGTAGATTCACTTCTTATATTAAAGCCCAAAAGTTGATTTCTAAGGTTTGTGTCTATCATCTTGTGAGGGTTAAGGATGTTGAGTCCAAAGTCCTTCCCATAGAGTCGATTCCGATTGTTAATAAGTTTCTTGATTTCTTTACTAATGTGCTTCCCAGTGTTCCTCCCTAAAGGGAAATAGACATTGGTATAGACCTTCTTCCCGACACTCAACCCATTTCTATTCCCCTTACCGTATGGTCCCAACGGAGTTGAAGGAGTTGAAGGAGCAATTGAAGGATTTATCAGAGAAGGGATTGATATATCCTTGTAAGTCACCTTGGGGTGCACCGGTGTTGTTATTGAAGAAAAATGATTGTTCTCTTGGTATACGCATTGATTACTGGCAACTCAATAGAGTCACCACAAAGAACAAGTACCCTCTACCAAGGATTGATGACCTTTTTGATCAACTTCAAGGGGCTATTCACTTCTCCAAGATTGATCTTCGGTCCAACAAAGTTAAGGTGAGGGAGTGTGACATTCCCAAATTGGTTTTCTGTGCTAGGTATGGGCATATTGAGTTTGTTGTTATGTCCTTTGGGTTAACTAATGCACCGGCTATATTAATGGATCTTATATAAAGGGTCTTTAAACCCTACCTTGACTTGTTTGTGGTGGTTTTTATTGATGGTGTCTTTATCTATTCCAATAGTGAGGAGAAGTATGTTAATCACTTAAGGATGGTGTTGGAAATCTTGAGGGTGGCGAGATTGATTGAAAAATATGACGAATGTGAGTTTTGGTTGAAAGAGGTTACTTTCCTAAGGCGTATGGTGTGGGGTGATGGCATTAAGGTGGATCCTAAGAAGACTGAGGTGATTATAGATCGGCCTAGACTGTTGACTCCATCGGACATTAGGAGTTCTTGGGTTTAGAAGGTTATTACCAGAGGTTCGTAATTGCTTTCTCTTCTATTGCTTCTCGGATGACTAAGTTGACCCGGAAGAAGGCAATGTGTGGACCGATGAGTGTGGAAAGTGTTTCCATACCTCGAAAGATATGCTTGTCTGCGCTCCTATCTTGTCTCTACCGGAAGGGTTGGAAGGATTTGTTGTATATTGTGATTGCTCAAGAATTGTTTTGGAGTCTGTTTTGATCTAAAATGGTATGGTGATAGCATATGCCTCTAGACAACATAAGGTGCACAAAAAGAACTATTCCACCCATCATCATGAATTGGTGGCCGTGGTATTTGCTTTTACAATTTGACATCACTATTGTATGGTGTTCATGTCGAAGTGTTTACTGATCATAAGAATCTCCAATATGTGTTCACCCAAAGAGATCTTAAAATGAGGCAAAGAAGGTGGTTAAAGCTTCGTAAAGATTATGCTATGAGTGTACGTTATCACCCCGTCAAAGCTAATGTTGTGGCTAATGCTCTATGTAGGTTGTCTATGGGTAGCATAGAATATGTTTATTAGAGTGGCAAAGACATGGCTAGAGAGTTTCACTAGTTGGCTAGATAGGGAGTTAGGTTGGATGAAGTTGATAATGGTGGTGTAGTGGTTATTGATGGTTCTAAATCTCCTTGATTGAGGAGGTAAAAGAAAAATGAGATTTTGACCCCTCCTTGCTAGAGTTGAAGCCCTTGGTGAGAGATGGTAAGGTGGAAGTTTTCTCCCAAGGGGGAGATGGTTCCCTTACATACCAAGGTAAATTGTGTGTGCCTAGTGCTGGTGACTTGAGAAAGAAGATTTTAGATGAGGCTCATAATTCTTCGTATTCCATTCACCTCGGTTCTATAAAGATGTATAGAAAATTGAGGGAAGTATATTGGTGGGGTGGTATGAAGAGAGACATTCCCAAGTTCATGTTAGGATGTCACAATTGCCAACAAGTAAAAGCCGAACATCAAAGGCCAGGTGGCCTAGCCCAAGATATAGAGATTCCTACTTGTAAGTGGGAGAAAATCAACATGGATTTTTTTGTTGGGTTGCTTAAGACTAGGAAGCATTTTGATTCTATTTGGGTTGTTGTGGATAGAATGAAAAAGTCGGCTCACTTCCTACTAGTTAGAACTACTTATGGTGCTGAAGATTATGTTAAGTTATATATACATGAGTTTATTAGATTGCTTGGGGTGCTTTTGTCTATAACTTTGGCTTGTGGTGCTCAATTCACTTCACACTTTTGGAGGTCCTTTCAAAGACGACTTGGTACCAAGGTTAAGCTTAACATGACCTTTCACCCTCAAATAGATGGTCAAGTCGAGAGGACTATCCAAACTCTTGAGGATATGCTCAGAGCTTTTGTTTTGGAGTTTAAGGGTAGTCGGGATGAACATCTTCTCTCATTGAATTTGCTTAAGACAATAGCTACCACTCAAGCATTAGTATGGCTCCTTTTGAAGTTCCTCATGGCAGGCGATGTAGTTCCCTGGTTGGGTGGTTTGAAGTTGGTTAAATGTCTTTGTTAGGTCTGGTGAAACGACCCGAAAAGTGCCCGAAAATGTTCCTTCGAATGCCCTGAATTTTATATTCAATATATCTCAAAATTCATTTGCTATTTCGAAATTCCAACTTCATATTCGTGCTTAGAGGGACAAAAGTTGGGGAAAAAGGGTGTAGCCTCGATTAAAGAACGAAAGACTAGCAATTATGGACTTCCAAGAATGCAATTTCTAGTGGAAAATCCGCATCGCTTCCGCGGCGCACCACAGTACCAAAAGTGGCCTTTTTTTTACTCGGTCCAAGACTTCTAAGACCTGTGCCCAAGTATTCCCGAACGTGTTTTTACCTATACTTAGCCAAATTTCCCCCTCATATTACCTAAAAAATTCCCCAATACTCACTCAAACACTTAGCCATATTTTCATGCACTAATTCAAGTACAAAACCCTCATCCTAAACTAAGGTTTTCCTTCGAGGTTCTTCTTGAAGCTTCAAGTCTCCATCTCCAATCTTCAAGAAGTTCATCTCTAAGCTAATGTATGTGGCTTTGTATCATGGGTTCCTTTCACCCATGATACCTAAGCCTCGTTTTTACTCAAATTGCAGGATCTAAAGTTAATACATATATGAAATTCACTGCACACTATGTTAAAACTATGTAAAGTTGTGATTGTTTTGCTATGTTTGAGCTATAAATCTTTGACCTAATGTAAGATTTGATAAAGGGTTTTTATGTATATTACTTGAGGGTATTGCCAGGTGTTGATTGATGGTTTATAACATATTTTCTTCCATGATTTCATCGCTATATTTGATGGTTTTATACTAGCATTACACACCATCAAGTGTTTCATAAAATTTCCAGATGTGGGTTCTTGAAGAGTTGAAGGTCAAAAGCATGAGAAGTGATATGAATGAATATATGATGATGAAGTGAGCTTATGTATATGATATACTCTATGTAAAGTGTTGCATCAGACCATACCTGATACGGGCGATAAAAGCCCAGGTAACCAAGGTGGGGTTTTGTACTTCACCACCGTGGTGATAAGGTGTGATTATCATCAACCATTTGAGGGGTTTATATGAAACCACCGAGGTGATGGGGTAGGACCATCAAAAACTAGCTTGTACTATTCTACACATATGATATCCTATATAAGCATGAGTTACTTAAGCATTATTTACTTAAGCATTGATCATACATGTCATATTGTTATACTATGCCTATTACTTAATATTATGCATTTTGATTATGATGTGTATCTATTGCTGCTGCATTGCATCCTACATATTTAGTACATTCAAATGTACTAATGCATACTCTTGCCTACATGATATCACCATGTAGGAACCGAATCCCAAGTTTATCATCCCGCTCCACATGGCTAGTTCGGTGCTACTTAAGTTAGTTGGTATGTCCTCCATTTCGAGGACCTTAGTCTACGCTTTCTTGTTATGTATTTGAGACACTCTTCTTTATGTTTTATTTGACTATGAGGGTGAGGCCGATTGCTTTGTCTTTGCCCCCGCTCGTCTCTATGAAGTAGAGGTGGTTAGTGCACTTGTTATGTATCTATGATATGGGTTTGACTCTAGTCTCTTGACTATGATATTGTGCAAGCTTTTCCCTTAGCCCCTTTTCCCTTATTTTTGCTCTTTAATGTTTTTATATGCTTCCGCAACTTGTAATGACAAGTTAAGAGGCTTGTTTGGGGTTCCTTCGGGTTCCCCATTCGCCTGTCATGTCTAGGCCCTTGGCTTGGGTTGTGACAAACTTGGTATCAAAGCACTGGGTTGATATATCCTCGTAGTCTAACACACCGTGTCTATTCGAGTCCTAATCATGGTTGTGAAGTACGCCATGACTATGAGTAGGAGGCTATGAGACATTTTAGGAAATGTTTCCCTTCTTCAAGTTCTACGTCGTGTTATAGAGTTGTATAGAGTTTTTCCCCTTATCGATTGTTCTTTTCTATGCTAGGTCACGCCAAACACTAGAGGAAGATGGGCCCAAACTCACGAGGAGCAACCTACCAATGGTGAGCTCCAGGATGCTCTCCCTATGCTTTCCCAAGTGGTGGCCAACCAAGACAATCAAGGGGCCCAAGCCCCTCATCCTACTACCCTGGGAGCAAGGGTAAGGGACTTCATAAGGATGAACCCTCCGGTTATCTATGGGTTAAAGGTCCGTGAAGATCCACAAGAGTTCATTAATGAGGTATACATGATTTTAAATATCATAGGTGTTGGGCCGAATGAAAAGGCGTAGTAGGTGGCGTACCAACTCAAAGGGGTACCTAAAATATGGTATGATCAATGGAAGGGTGAAAAGGAAATTGGTAATGTGGTGCTTTTAGAGGAGTTCAAATTGACTTTCCTTAATCGATTTTTCCCTCTTGATCTTAGGGAAGCAAAGTTGGTAGAGTTTATGAACTTGAAACAACGTGCTACGAGTGTGAGGTAGTATCCCCTCAAGTTTAATCAACTTTCAAGGTATGTTCCTCATTTGGTGGCTGATCCTAGATCTAGGATGAATAAGTTCGTGATAGGGGTCTCCAACTTGGTAAGTGAAGAATGTTGGTCCGCCATGATAATTAGTGACATGGTCTTTTCTCGGTTGATAACCTATGTCGGGAAAATGGAGGAGGAGAAATTGAGGAAGAGAAGGGGGCATGAGGCCAAGAGGACCCGATTTTAGGGTAAATTCCAAAGGGTGATAAATTTCGTCAAGGTCACAAGGGCCTTCTCGTGCTACTAATAGGGGGTTTGCCAATGACTTCCCTAGGCCTCAAGGTGGCTCCTATTTATGTGTGCCCTAAATGTGGAAGGAGCCCTAGAGGCCCATGTTTGAAGGGTTCTAATGCATGCTATGAATATGGGGAGCTTGGTCACAAGAAGATAGATTGTCTAAGAAACCGTGGCAAGGGCCAGGGTGCAAATGCGGTCCCATTAGGCAGAGATGGTCCGCAAGTTGGTCACCCATGGCACAAATGTTTTTATGCACTACATGGGAGGCAAGGGGTTGGTGAGATTCCCGATGTCGTTATCGGTATGTTGAAAATCTTTGACTTTGATGAATATGCTTTGATTGATCTGGGTGCCACCCTTTCCTTTGTTAATCCTTTTGCTGCTAAAAAGTTTCGTGTTGATCGCAAGTTATTGCATGAGTCAGATGAAGTATCTACTCCTATTGGTGCCTCTATTGTTGTTAGGAAAGTTTGTAGGAGTTGTCCTATATGAATTTTGCATAAGTTGTTGCCTTGTGGTCTTGTTGAATTAGTTATGGTTGATTTTACTGTCATTCTTGAGATGGACAGGTTGCATTCCTACTATACTTCTATTAATTGTAGATATGTAGGGTCAAGTTTCAATTCCCTAATGAAACTGTCCTTGAGTGGGAAAGTCAAGATGTGGTGGTTAAGGATAGATTCATTTCATGCGTTAAACTCATAAGTTGATTTCTAGGGGGTGTTTGTATCATCTTGTGAGTGTTAAAGATGTGGGGTACAAAGTCTCTTCCACTGAGTTGGTTTCGTTTGTAAACGAGTTTCTTGATGTCTTCTCAAATGACCTTTCCAGAGTCCCTCTCCAAAGGGAGATAGATTTTGGCATAGATCTCCTTCCTAATACTCAACCTATCTCCATTACCCCTTACCGTATGGCCCCGACGGAGTTGAAGGAGTTAAAGGAACAATTGAGAAATTTGTAGGAAAAGGGATTTATAGGCCTAGACAATTACCTTAAGGTGCCTCGGTGTTGTTTGTAAAGAAGAAAGATGGGTCACTTAGAATGTGCATTAGCTACCGACAACTCAATAGGGTCACCATCAAGAATAGGTATCCTCTTCCAAGGATTAATGATTTGTTTGACCAATTGCAAGTGGCTAGCTTTGTCTCTAAGATCGATCTTCAATCCGGGTATTATCAAGTAAGGGTGAGGGAGTGTGATATTCCTAAGACAACCTTCCGAACTAGATATGGGCATTATGAGGTTGTTGTGATGTCGTTTGGGGTTGACCAATGCACTAGCCATCTTGATGGACCTAATGAATAGGTTTTTCAAATAATACCTTAATTCCTTTGTTGTGGTCTTCATTGATGATATTTTGATCTATTCACATAGTAGGGAGGAGCATATGAGGCATTTTAGGGCTATGTTGCAAAGATTGAGGGAGGGGAAATTATATTCCAAATATGTGTGGACCGACGAGTGTGAGAGGAGCTTCCAAACATTGAAAGTCAAGCTTGTGTCCACTCATATATTATCACTACCGGATGGGCTTGAGGGATTTTTGTTGTATTGTGATGCTTCCTGGGTTGGTTTAGGTTGTGTGTTGATGCAAAATGATAAGACCATAACTTATGCTCCTCGACAACTCAAGGTACATAAAAGGAACTACCCTACCCATGATCTAGAGGTAACCATCGTTGTGTTTGCATTAATGATTTGGCGTCAGTACTTGGATGGGGTCTATGTTCATGTGTTCACCTATCATAAGAGCGTCCATTATGTCTTCACTCAAAAGGATCTCAGCTTGAGGCAAAGGAGATGGTTAGAACTTCTTAAAGACTATGATATGATTGTGCACTATCATCCGTGTAAGGCAAATATTCTGGAGGATGCCTTTGGTAGGGTGTCTACAGGTAGCTTAGCACATGTTGATGGTAGTAGGGAGATGGCTAGAAGGTGCATCAATTGGCTAGATTGTGGGTTAGGTCAGAGGAGGTTGGTAATGATGGTGTGGTTGTTGATGGGTCTAAGTCTTCATTGGTTGATGAAGTGATAACAAAACTAGATCTTGACACCCCCTTGCTCAAATTGAAGAACTTGGTGAAAGAGGGCAAAGTAGAGGTTTTCTCCGAAGGGGGAAATGGGGCTCTTAGGTACCTAAGTAGGTTGTGTATGCCTTGTGTTGATGGTTTCAGGGAGAAGTTCCTTGATGAGGCCCACAATTCTTCTTATTCTATCCACCTCGGTTCCACCAAAATGTATAGAGACTTGAGAGATTTGTATAAGTGGGGAGGCACGAAGAGGGACATTGCCAAATTCGTTTCCGGTTGCCTAGTTGTGAAAAAGTTGAAGCCAAACATCAAAGGTTGGGTGGCCTAACCCAAGACATAGAGATTCCCACTTGGAAGTGGAAAGTGATTAATATGGATTTTGTGGTTCGGTTGCCCAACACTAGGAAGGGTTTTTATTCCATATGGGTGGTGGTTGATAGAATGACGAAATCAACCAACTTTCTACCGGTTAAGACCACCTATGGGGCTAAAGAGTATGCAAGGTTGTACATCGATGAGTTAGTAAAGTTGCATGGGGTTCTTTTTTCCATCATATCCGATCATTGTTCACAATTCACTTCACACTTTTGGAGGTCTTTTCAAAGAGGTCTTGGTACAAAAGTTCACTTTAGTACGGCATTCCACCCCCAAACGGATGGCCAAGCCGAAAAAACCATTCAAGCTCTTGAGAATATGCTAAGGGCTTGTGTATTGGAGTTGAGGGGTAGTTGGGTTACCATCTTCCTTCTATTGAGTTTGCCTACAACTATAGCTATCACTATAGCATTGATATGTCTCCTTTTGAGGCTCTTTTTGGGACACGTCATAAATCACCGGTTGGTTGGTTTGAGGTTAGTGAGGTGGATTTATTAGGATGAGATCTATTTATTGAGGCTCTTAAGAAGATTAGGATGCTTAGGGAATGGTTGAAGACGGCTAAAGTCATGAAAAATCCAATGCCGATGTGAGAAAAAGAGACCTTTAATTCATAGTGGGTGATTAGGTTTACTTCAGAGTGTCTCCAATGAAAGTTGTGGTAGCTTTGGTAAAAAATGGAAATTGCATCCAAGCTATGTTGGTCATTATGAGGTTATGAGGAGGTTTGGCAAGGTAGATTATGAATTGAAGTTGCCTAGTGAAATGAATTTGGTTCATCTGGTGTTCCATGTCTCTATGTTGAGAAAATGTGTT
>JAPFFP010016696.1:0-16720 GCA_026153255.1 Solanum medicagineum
TAATGAGGTTGCTGAGAATGAGAACCCACCTCTTCTGGAGGACATTACTCCATAGCCTCAAGATTTCAATGCCAATGCTTACCAGTGGAATCAATACAGACTAAATCCTTTGGCTATAGAGGTGACTGGAGCTATTGTATGGCCATCATTATCGACTGACACAAAGTTCATAGTCTCGAGTGGGTTACTTAAGATGTTGCAGACTCATGGGCTATTTGCAAGCTTACCACCAGAAGGATCCTCAAAGGCACCTACACAATGTAGCATTTGTGTGCAAGAGTGCATTGGGATCACCGAATCTGTCTATGGATGTTCTAGGACTTCGTGTCTTCCCATTGCCTCTTACAAGCAATGCATCATTATGGCTATCTGATTTCCCTCACACTTCGATCACTAGTTCGGTAGTCTTGACCAAGGCCTTTTTGTAGAGGTACTTCCCTAGATCCAAGAAGCCCAAGTTGAAGGACCAAATCAACAACTTTGAGCAACTTTCTGGTGATTCAATCAACATTACTTGGGAGCAGTTCACCAAATGTTTGAGGAGCGTCCGTGACCACAAGATAGTTAATGATGCTTTGGTGGAGATCTTCTACCATACCCTTGATGGAACAGTCAAGCATATGCTGACACTTTCATGAGGGGCATATTCTTGGATCAACCATTTGCAAGGATCGTAGAGTGAATGGAATTAGTGATCAAGACTAATCATGCATGGGGCTAGAAAGATAGAGCATCTACCAAAAGTTCATGCGTTGTTATTGTTGGTCCGGAGCAAGCCATGGTCAATGAAGAAATTATGTAACAACTTGCCCAGATTCGCATAGATATGGAGATGATGATGAAGCAGAACAAAGAGTGAGTGAATACAGTGGTTCATCTACCTCTACGTGCACCCATGTATGATGAGTCATATTATGATGAGGATGCATGTTTTGTTGCTGGTCAGATGGAAGGTTTCCGGAACAATACCCAAGGGTCCAACTAGGACTATTAGTGCCAAGGTCAAGCAAACCAAGATAGGAACTTTAATAAAGATGGAGCTTACAGGGACAACCGCGGAGGCTACTATGATAAGAATAGAGGACAGAGAGAGATACAGATTGGGGTTATTGAGAAGTCTCCAGAAATGGTCCTTATGTGCCACCACATAGTCGTGACATAGGTGCAAGTAATTCCATAATTGAGGAGATGTTTGATCACTTGTTGAAGAAAGCTGAGATAGAGGATGAGACTCTAAGGGGCATGAAATCAAAGATTTTGAGTATATATCAGAAAATAAAGTCTCATTCTATAGCTATCAAATATCTGGAAAAATAGTTTGGTCAAGTGTTGACTCAACTCAATCAGCGCTAGAGGGGTATAATGCCTAACAACACAGTTCATAATCCTAAAATGTGAAGGGCAGTGTATGGCGGTAACTACTCGGGTTGGCAAGAGCACCATTGATCCTCCCATGCCAATTGATGAGGAAGATGTTCGAGGAGAAATGGATGCGGCGAAGGATGCAGAGATAGGAGAAGATGGTGGAAGGGGTGGGTTGAAAGAAGATGCTGATGCACCATAATCATTGAAGATCATTCCTAGGCCTCCACCACCTTTCCCTCAAATAATAAAAAAGAGGGAGGAGGAAGGCAAATTCAAGCACTTTCCCTCCATGCTGAAACAACTCTCCATCAATATCTCTCTCATTGAGGCATTGGAGAAGATACCAGGGTATGCTAAGTACATGAAGGACTTGGTCACTAAAAAGAACACTATGAGTCAGGAACTCTCCCAAGAGCTTTAATATTGCAGTGCTATTGCGACGAGATCCTTGGTTCAGAAATGAGGAGATCTTGGTGCTTTCACCATACCCTGCACCATTGGAGATTTGGAGTTCGCATGAGCACCAAGTGATCTAGGTGCTAAAATTAATATGATACCCTTGCGGTCTACAAGAAGCTCGGATTGGGAGCTTGTGGGGATATTGTATGATGTACTAGTCAAAGTTGAAAAGTCCATATTCTCCGCAGACTTTGTGATCCTAGATTGCGAAGTTGATTTCAATGTCCCAGTCATCTTGTGAAGACCGTTCCTAGCCACTTGATGAAAACTAGTGGATATGGAAGTTGGTCAACTCAGGTTTAGATTGAATGATGAAGAAGTCATCTTCAATATCTGTCAGTCCATGAAGCACCCAGATAATTTGATGAATGATGTCTGGGCAATTAGTGAAGTCTAAGTAACCAATTCGTCCAAGTCATGCCGCAATGACAAATCACGTGCTACTTGGGAGGCAACCAATTTTTTTTGATGTGATAGTATAGTTATAGGTTAATTTTAGTTTTTGGATTTATAGGTAGTTTGTTTTCTTGTATTTTGATTGTAATTTTGGACATTGGAATTGTTGCATATAGGGTAACAGTGTATTCTATGAAGAGTATGCAGGTACAAGACTAAATCTGCCATTTTGGCTAAGAAAAATATCAGGATGTGTCTCTATGACTGTGTCTACTGGCCGTAAAACACTTTAAGACAAGTACCACATCTCGTAGAGATTTGCAGTGAGAAGAAAAAATATACACTCTAGTCCACGAGCCAACTTAACAATCTGTAGATCAAGCTACGGGTCATGTAACGGGCTCGTTGAACCCAAGTAAGTTTTCTGAAAATTTTGGTAAGTGTTGACATGCCCAGGTATGTTTTTTTTAACCCCTATATGTTTTAATTTGCTTTGATTTAGTGCATTGGGTACAATACACACCTTTTTCAATGGGGTGTGGGTAGTTATGGGCCTCAGTGAAGTCTTAGTAGCTTGGGTACATATCTAACCAATTTTTGATCCCGAAGTTTACTTGCCTGTGTTCTTTTTTCCCCGTGGATATTTACTTTCTGTTGAACCAGCATGTTTACGATGTTTAAATAATATTTGTAGCATATAGTATCAATACTTGTGGTGCATAGCATGTTTTTATGCTTTATTTGAAAAATGACACCCTCTAATACTTATAGTATCAATACTTATGGGATGTTATTCTTTTTAACAATCAAATTTGTCTCCTCATTAATGTTGGATTAAAATTTTTTCTTAACAGCCAAAAAATGATTAGGCCACTATAAATATATTTATAACGACCAAAAAAAGAATTGGTCACTATAAGTGTATTTATAAAGACCAAGAAAAATTGGTCACTCTAAATGTATTTTATAATGACCGGAAAAAAAATTTTGATTGCTAAAATTATATTTGTAATGACTAGAAAAATACTTGGTCACTATAAGTATATTTGTAACGACCGGAAAAAAATTTGGTCACTAAGTATATTTATAACGACTAGATTTATTTTCCTTCGTTAAGAAATGGTCGTTAAAAGTCTTTTTTGTTGTAGTGACCATCTCCCCCTTGGAAGAAAACCTACACCTTACCATCACTCAACAAGACCTCTAACTCCATCAAGACGGGCATCAAAGCCTTGCTTAACTAGACCTCTTCAACCAAAGAAGATTCGGAACCATCAAAGCCACTATACCGCCCTTCTCACTTCACCCAACTTCACCTCCTTTGAAATTCATAATGTCACCCTCAAATTATTCACAAAATCTTCCTCACTTCCAGAAACAATCCAACACATCATTAACAAGAACCACCACCTCATAACAAGGTAGGGATTAAAGGCACTATTTATGGGACCTATAATCACAACCGATGCATAAGTCAAACTAAAAGACTCCAGCCAAATTCAAAATATTGGAAAGGGCATGACGGACTTATTGACCACCGGTATCGACTGAATAGAAATAACTTAGGTTTTGTCACGACCCAAGCCTAAGGCCTAGATGTGACGCAGTGATTTATCATTACACATCATTGGTTGCGGAAGCATGTAAAAGATATAAAATGATATTAAAGGGAAAGGGCTAAGAGGTAGCTTGCAAATCAACATCATCAAGAGACAAGAAGTCAAAGCTCATACCATAGATACTTAACTTGTCCAACAAATACCTCTAAATACATAGATAGAGCAAGGGCCAAGACAAAGTAACTGGGCTTACCCTCAGAGTCAAAATAGAACATAAGAAAGTATCTCAATACATAGATAATAGCAACATAAACTAAGGTCCCCGAACTGGAGGACTCGCCAACTAGCTTTGTGTAGAACCAATCTAGCCATGTGGAGGAGAAAGTTGATCAACTTGAGCACCGTTTCCTACATGCTGATATCATGTAGGCAAGAGCACGCGTTAGTACGTTTGAATGTACTAAGTATGCGGGATGCAATGCAACAAGAGATAAGCTTCGTAGTCAACATGCATAACAATAGACAATAGGTATGATATGGCAATGTGACATGTATAATCAATGCATAAGTAAAACATGCTTAAGTAACTCATGCTCATATAGGATAGGATATCATTAGTGAAGAATAGACCAACTAGATTTCCAAAGTATAAACCCCTTGGTCAATTGATGATGATCTCACCCCATCACCCTGGTGGTGTGTTATGAACCCTTCATATGGTTGATGATAATCACACCTTATCACTCTTGTGGCGAAGTATAAACCCTTCACATGGTTTGATGAGTACAAACCCCCACTTCAGTTGATGATGATCTCACCCCATCACCCTAGTTGTGCGATACGAACCCCTCACATGGTTGATGATGATCTTACCCCATAACCCTGGTGGTGTGATACAAACCCCTCACATGGTTGATGAGTACAAAGCCCCACCTGGGTTATTATGGTCTAATGCAACACTTTATTTAGGATTCATCATATACCTAAGCTCATCTCATCACCATATAGTCAGCCATATCATATCTCATGCTTTGGATCTTCAATTCCACAAAAAACCCTAGCCGGACATTTTATCAAACACTTGGGGGGTGTAATGGGGATAAAAGACCATGCACTTTAGAGATGAAATCATGCAAGAAAATCTTTTATAAAACCATCAATTAACCCCTTGCAACACCCCCAAGACATTCACATCAAAATGCCTCATCAAAACCAAAAATAGATCCAAGATTTAGATCTCAAAACATGCTAAAACAACCACACTTTCATGAACTAAAATCACTATGCAGTAAATTTCTCAATATACAAGACCCACATGTAAAATCAACTTTAAATCATGCAATATTAGTAAAGAGGAGACTTTGGCACCAAGGGCGAAAGGACACAATGGTTCAACACCACATACCTTAGCTTGAAGATGGACTTGGGGATGATTGGAGATGGAAACTTGAAGCTTCAAGAAGAAACTTGAAACTGAACCTTAGCTTGGGGTGAGGGTTTGGGACTTTAGTTTGGGGAGTGAAAATGTGACCAAGTGTTTGAGTGAGTATTGGGAAATGTTTTGGATAGTATGAGGGTGAAATATGACTAAGTAAAGGTAAGAACACACGTGGGAGATTTTAGGCCCAAGACTTAAAGTCTTGGACCGAAGTTGGAAAGATAGGCTACTTTTTGAACCAGTGCGCGTCGCGGAAGCATCGCGATTTGCGCACTGGAAATTGCACCATTTGCAATTTCATAAATAATTTTAATCACTGTAAAATTGAGGTTACACCCTTTTCCCCCTATTTTGGACCGCCTAAACAAGAATCTGAAGTTGGATTTTCAAAATAACAAATAGATTTTTAGATATTTGCAAATTTTTGGGCATACCGAGGCACTTTTTTGGGCACTTTTTGGGGTCGTTTCAATATCTCCCCTTTGGGAACATTCGTCCTCGAATATAAAAGGGACATACAATACAAAAGTGATCATCAAGAAACCAACCCTAATAAGAATGCAACATAACAAGTAAAACACCATTTTCAAAATCCCAACATACGTGTAAAATCATCATAAGTTTACCAACTTAAACATGAATGTGTATGAATGACATAAGGGCTGAAATATGAGACTTGAAATAACATTGGGGACTTAGAATTAGTACCTTAGTCTTAAGTGGAGTGAAAAGGTAAGGATACCGCTTTTGCATGTCTGCTTTGGTCTCCCGTGTAGCACTTTCGACTAGATGGTTCCTCCAAAGGACATTAACGGATATCATATCTTTGTTCCTCAATCTCTTTACTTGCCTATCCAAGATCTAAACCGAAACCTCCTCATAAGTCAATGTATCCTCAATAACACCCACAACATCAAGAGGCACAATGGCAATAGGATCACCAACACATTTTCTCAAAATAGAGATATGGAACACCGGATGAACCAAATTGATTTCACTAGGCAACATCAACTCATAAGATACCTTGCCAACCCTCTTTATCACCTCACAAGGTCCAACATGCCTTGGAACCCATTTCCCTTTTTATCAAAATGGACCACACCTTCCATTGAAGAAACCTTCAAATAAACCCAATCACCCACTTGGAATTCTAGGTCTCTTTTCCTTACATCGGTGTAGATATTTTGTCAACTTTCGGTTGTCCTAAACCTTTTCCTAATAATCCTAACCTTCTCAAGAGCATTGATAAACAGATCCGGCCCCAATAAAGATACCTCTCCAACCTCAAACCAACGCACTGGTGATCTACAATGTGTCCCACAAAGAGCCTCAAAAGAAGCCATACCGATACTAGAGTGATAGCTATTGTTATAGGCAAACTCTATCAATGGAAGATGGTTATCCCAGCTACCTTTAAGCTCTAAGACACAAGCCCTAAGCATATCCTCAAGTTTTTAACTTATTGTTTCGGCTTGTCCATCCATTTTAGGATCAAAAGGTCGTATTAAGGTGAACTTCAGTACCAAGACCCCTTTGAAAAGACCTCAAAAGTGTGAAGTAAATTGTGCACCATAATCCGATATGATGGATAAAAGAACCCAGTGTAACCTCGCTAACTCATGGATGTACAACCTTGCATACGCTTCAACCCCATAGGCAGTCTCGACCGGTAGATAGTGAGCCGATTTTTTCATCCTACCAACCACCACCTAGATGAAATCAAAAGATATTCTACTCTTGGGCATCCTAACCATGAAATCCATATTAATAACGTCCCACTTCCAAGTGGGAATCTCTATGTCTTGGGTTAGGACTCCCGGCCTTTGATGTTCGGCTTTTACTTGTTGCCAACTATGGCAAACAGAAACAAATTTGGCAATGTCCCTCTTCATGCCTCCCCACCAATACACATCCCTCAAGTCTCTATACATTTTGGTGGAACCAGGGTGGATAGAATAAGAGGAATTATGGGCCTCTCAAGAATTCTCTCCCTCAAACCATCAACACATGGCACACACAACCTACCTTGGTATCTAAGGGCACCATCTCCCCCTTGGGAGAAAACCTCTACTTTGCCCCCTTTCACTTAGGCCTTCAATTCACGCAAGGAGGAGTCAAGATCTTGTTTTGCTATCACCTCATCAACCAAAGAAGAGTTCTGGTTGAAGAGTTAGAACCATCAACCACAACAACACCCTTACCCATATCTTCCAACCTCACCCCTAATCTAGCCAATCTATGCACCTCCCTAGCCATCCCTCTATCACCACCATCCACATGAGCTAGGCTACCCATAGACACCTGACTTAAAGCATCCGCCATAACATTTGTCTTGCCGAGATGGTAACGCACACTCATGTGATAGTCCTTAAGAAGTTCTAGCCACCTTCTTTGTCTCAAGTTGAGGTCTTGTTGAGTGAAGATATATTGAAGGCTCTTATGATCGGTGAAGACATCAACATGCACCCCATACAAATAATGATGCCAAATCTCTAATGCAAACATCACGGTGGCCAATTCAAGATCATGAGTAGGGTAGTTCTTTTCATGCACTTTGAGTTGCCTAGACGTATAGGCAATGACCTTACAAATTTGTGTTAGTACACAACCCAAACCAACTCTAGATGCATCATAATAAATAATAAAACCCTCAACCCTTTTGGACCAACCACACTGTCACTGGCAAGCCACACGACCTGTGCCACTGGCCTTGTCATATGCCTTAGATCAAAAATAGTCTTTTCTAGCTCAAGAGAGCCCAGACGGCCCGTCCAAAGCTCCATTGCCCATCAAGCCGTCCCTGTGGTTTCACTGCATCGGAGGGTCTTACGAAAACAGTCATAACTCCTTCATCTGATCATGAAATTAGGTGAACCAAGTGTGTTGGAAATCTAACTCAAAGGGCTTTCATTTGACATGTCGTGGGCCATCTATTCCAAGTGTTCTAAAAGTTATGCTCATTTAAATTTGACCCTTACATTAACCAACACCCAAAACTCAACTCATAGGGAGGGCTTGAAATTTTCTAAGTAATAGAAGTCTACCACGACCCTAACACACTCCCAACCTGACTAAATGTGACTTGAAACATGGGTACATGATATCATGGAGTTACGGGGTGTCACAATATCTCCCCCTTGGGAACATTCATCCTCGAATGTCAAAGAAACGTACACAAGGAAAGTAATCATGAAGATTTTAGCCTAGCATGGATGCAACAAATATACTTAAACATGATTTTCAAAAAACCCTCAACATGAACATCTAAATCACCATAAACATGTCAATACAAACATGAATGCATGCAATGACATAAGGGTTGAAACTTAAGACTTGAAAACACATAGGGGAACATAAATTAGTACTTTAGGCTTTAGTAGAGTGGAAGAGATATGAATATCATTTTTTTGCATGTCCGCCTCGGCTCACCATGTGGTACTTTGAACTTGATGATTCTCCCAAAGGGCCTTGATGAGCACTATATCCTTGGTAAGCAACCTTCCCACCTATCCATCAATATCTCCACTGGGACCTTCTCTTAAGCCAACTCATCCTCCACAATACCCACAACCTCAAAGATGTCTATAGCAATTGAGTCACCAACACATCTCCTCAGCCTAGATGCATGAAGAACCGAACAAACCATACCCATATCCATAGGCAACTCCAATTCGTAGGCCACCTTACCAATTCTCCTCAACTACCCATAAGGACCCTCGAACCTTGGGCTTCATTGTCAACCTTATCATATCTAACCCACCTTGGTACCTATAGCCACCATCTCTCCCTTAGGAGTGCACCCCCATTCTCCACTTCACCTAACATCATTCCCAAACTAGTCAATCGGTGAACTTCTCCAACCACCCCTTTTTTTCACCCCAAAGATTATTACTTCCCATAATTAGCAAGCAACCACACATTCATCAAAATTCACAACATCAACCTCAAATGATCCGCAAGCTCTAAATAAGTGAATACTCCATCACTATAGACCACCACATGCATGACAAGGTAGGGTTTTAAGACCCTATTCACAAAATTCATAAACATATCAGGTGCATAAGTAACCAAATAACTCCACCACTGCTCAAAATGCTCATTCCTAGATCGATAGGACACATAGGGATACCACTTACACTCATGCTCACATGGGGACAAAACCCGAACTGATGATCAATCTTAAGGAAGTGACTGACCCATTGTAGTTGACCAAATAGATTGCTTATCCTTAACCATCATCTTAAAACCTTATAGGTTCTACCCTCTTTGGAAGCATGATATGCATGTAGCCAAAATCGCCGTAAGACCTCCAACCCATCAAGCCAAGTTCACAAGACAAGACTCTATGCAATGAGGACATGGAGTAACCCTTATAAGCCTTTATAGCAACAATAGACTCACGTAGCCAAATCTTACTGGCAACAAAAAGTAATAATGAAAAGAACAATGATTCCGGAAAACATCAAAGCATTCACAACAAAATCAAAAAGAGACTTTAATATACCAGTAGCATCATCGAGAATCTCATCTTCTCCTTGCCCTCTTTGAATAGCATAGAACCGATTACGTCTTGGAGCACCCCCTTGATCAACATCACCACCTTTACCCTTGTTGCGTTTACAAGGACAATCATTTACCTTATGGCCCATCTCCTCACAACCATAACAAGAATCCGTAACCTTCAAGCATGGGCTATCAACTCATCTCCCACATCTTGGGCACCTAGCATAAGGCACCACACCACCCCCACATTTGGGACTTTGGAACTTTCCTTTGAAACAGGCCCTCTTAGCCTCTTTACACTTTATCTTCCTCATCTTTTCCCCCTACAATTCTTTGGTATACATCATGAGGCGGGACAAGTCCATGTCACCTATCAACAAAGTGGCACAACATTTTTCGTTCACCAATTTGGATACACCCATCACAAACTTATTCATCCTAGACCTGGGATCCGCCACCAATTGGGGAGCATATTTACAGATGGTTGAACTTGAGGGAATACTCCCTCACACTCATTAACCCTTGCTTCAAATTCATGAATTCCATCATTTTGGCCTCTCGTAGCTCAAGAGAGAAGAACTAATTGAGAAAGGATGCCTTAACTCTTCCCAAAGGATCATATTATTGTTCCCCTTCTCCTCTTTCGATTGAGTATATCATATTTGGGCCCCCCTTAAGTAAGTAAGGAGCCAAATCCGCCTTATTTTTTGACCTCACACTCATAATCGATAACACTTTGTACACCTCATCAACAAATTATTGAGGGTCCTCAGCCACTTTAGACCCATTGAACTCCAGTGGGATCATCCTCATGAAATCCCTTACTCTAGATGTCAAAGTAGGAGCATGAGGGGCTTGTGCCCCTTGGTTAATCTGGTTGGTCACCGCTTGAGCTAGTAAGGCAAGAGCGTCCCGGAACTCTTCATGAGCCAGGTGTTCCTCAGGTGTGTGGGCTCTTCTTCCTCTTGTGTTAGGCATGATCTAGCATAGCAAAAAAGAATCATTAAGGGGAAAAAGCTTACCTTGACTCCTATTGCACGACTTAGAGTAAGAAGAAGGGAAACATTTCTTAGAACATCTCATAGCCTCTTGCTCATAGTCGTGGTGCACTTCACAACTATGAACAAGACTCTAATCGATGTGGTGTGTTTGATGCTGAGGACCACTAATAAACTAGTACACTAATACCAAGTTTGTCAGGACACAAGCCTAGGGTCTAGACGTGACAAGCAAATGGTGAACCCGAAGGAACCACCATACAAGCCTCTTAGCATATCATTACACATCCTTTGTCGCGGAAGCATTTGAATAACAACAAGAGATAGTAAATAGGGATAGACAGGGCTAAGGGACAAATTTAATACCATAGAAACATGACAACCCAATAGAATATAGCATTAACACATCATAAGGTTCCAACAACACCTCTACTATATAGATAGGTGTGGGGGCTACGACAATCTGCGGGCTCACCCTTATAGTCATAAATTTCAAACATAAAGAAAGTCAATACATAGCAATGAAAACCAAGAGACATATGTCCTCGAAAATGAGCACTCACCAACTTGCTTTGTGAGAAATTGTACCAGCCACTTGGAGAAGGAGATGATCAAGTGGGGCTCTGATTCCTACAAGGTAACATCATGTAGGCACAAAGTATGTATTAGTGCGTTTGAATGTACTAAGTATGTAGGATGTAATGCAACAAGAGATGGGGAATATAGGCAAAATGCAACATCCTAAGCAATAGATAACATAGTAGCAATATGACATGCAAGAATGAAGATTGAAGTAAAACATGCTTAGAACATATTACATATGTAAGAAGAGACCAACATTACGATGGATTGTCACACCCTACCATCCATGGTTATTGAGGTATCAACCCCTCAATTGGTTGACAGAAATCACACCCTCCATCATAGTGGTCAAGGTATCAACTCGTTAACTGGCTGATGGACATCACACCCTCCGCCACAGCGGTCAAGGTATCAACCCCTCAATAAGGTTGATGGACATCACACCCTCCATCATAGTGATCAAGATATCAACCCCTAAACATGGTTAATGGACATCACAACATCCATCATAGTGATCAAGGTATCAACCTCTTAACATGGTTAATGGACCTCACACCCTCCATCATAGTGGTCAAGATAGCAACCCCTCAATATTGTTAATGGACATCACACCCTCCATCATAGTGGTCGAGGTATCAACCCCTCAATAAGGTGTGGTAAACGTGCAACACTATAGATACTTTTCAAGAAATCAACACATATATATGCATTACTTTCATCATCATAAATTCACTTATCTTATATGTCATAGATTAGGCCTTCAACAACTCAAGAAACCTTAATTGGACAGTTTATCAAACACTTGACGTGTGTGTAATGCTAGTATAAAATCATGCAATTCAAGGGTAAAATCATGCAAGAAAAACCAGTGTAAAGGCACCCACCAACATTTGGTAATACGCCCTAGCAATAAAGACCCTCATCAAATCTCAAAGTAAATCATAGGTCCATAGCTTAAAACATGTTTAAATAATCATACTTTAATGAAACCCCAATATAGTTAATAGTAAAATTCACAATATGTAAGACCCATAAGTTATTTAACTTACAATTATGAAATTCATTTAAAAAGGAGGCTTAGGCACCATGGGCGAAAGGACTCAATGGTTGAAACCCACATACCTTAGACTTTGAGTTTCTTGAAATTGGGTTGTGAAAGACTTGGAGGTTGGGTCTTGGAATCCAAAACTTGTTCTTGAGTTTTCATGAATTTTCATTGGGGTTTTGATGAAGGCTCTTGAGAGAATTTAAGAGTGTATTTGAGATGAGAGTAATGAGTTTGATCGTTTGGAATAGGGTTTATGTCTTTTGGGGAGGTTAGGATAGCATTAGAAGTCCAAAAAGATCATTCGAATAAATAAAATTTACGAAAATGTCATTAGTGAAATAGAGGAAAAATTGGCAAAGTGTTGCCCCACTGAAGGATTCAATGTTAGTGTAGCACTCCAAGGGTCATGTGGAGTGCCCGTGAGATGGGACTTAGACAAAAATTAGAATTGAAACACTTGGGAAAAAGTTATCGTCAACGTCACTTTGACGGGACACTTTCACATGTCGTGTGATGCTACATGGCTTGTGTAGTGGTCCGTCCAACTACACTTAAAGACAAAAATTGTGGTTAGGCCACTGCACACCCAGGTTGATGGGTTGTGAAGCATGCCACAGCCTGTTAAGATGGTCGTGGCACAACACTTAGTTAAAAGCTCCCCCCATGCTTACCTTCCTCACTTGCACACACTCCACGACCAACCACACGGTTAATGGCAAGCCACACGACCTATGCCATTGGCCATGTCACATGCCTTAGACTAAAAATGGTCTTTCCCAGCACAAGACAGCCCAAACAGCCCATACAAAGCTCCACTGCCTGTCTATCTGCCTGTGTTGTTTCATTACACAGGAGGATCTCACGAAAATAACCATACCTCTATCATCCAAACTCGAAATGTAGTGAAACCATGTGCGTTGGAAAGCTAACTCAAAGGTATTTCATTTTCCATGTCGTGGGCCATCCTATTCAAGTGTGCTAAAAGTTATGCTCATTTAAAGTTGACCCTTGCATGAACCGACACCCAAAACTCAACTCGTAGGGAAGTCTTGAACTTGTCTAAGTACTAGAAGTCTCCCACGACCATAACACACTCTCAACCAGACCAAATGAGACTTAAAACACTCATACATTAGTGCATAGAGTTACGGGGTGTCATACGCAAACAAGGATGTGTGCATGTTACGATCAAGAGGCTTGTTTGGGTTGTCTTCGAACTCCTCATTCGTTATGTCATGTCTAGGCCCTAGACTTGGGTCCTGATAAACATAGTATCAGAGCCCTAGGTTGTTAATAACCCTCGAAATCCAACACACCGTGTCGATTAGAGGCTTATTCATGGTTTTAAAGGATGCCACAACTATGACTAAGAGGCTTTGAGGCGTTTTAGGAAATGTTTCCCTTCTTCATGATTAATTTCATGCTTTAGAATTTAAGATAAGGGTTTTTACTCAAACAAATGCTCTTTGCTATTCTAGATCATTTTGATTCCAAGAGGAAGACTAAGGAGAGCTCGTACATCCTAGGAGAAATCAACCCCTCCCGCTCCTCAAGATAGGGGACTGGCCCAAGAGGAGTTTTGAGATACTATTACAATGTTGGCCCATACTACGACCAACTAATTGAACCAAGGGGCCGAAGCTCCTCACGCTCCTACTCCGACCTCAAGGGTGAGGGACTTTACTAGAATGAACCCTCCAGAGTTCCACGGATCCACGGTGGATGAGGATACCCAAGAGTTCATCATGAGGTGTATCAGATGTTATCTATCATGGGGGTCAATTCGGAGGAAAAAGTGGAGTTGGCAACCTGCCAACTCAGAGGGGTGGCTCAAATTTGGTTTACTTAATGGAAGTTGGAGAAAGGAAATGATAAAGCTATCCCTTAGGAGGACTTCAAAGCTACAATCCTCAACTAGTTCTTTCTTATCAAGGTAAGAGAGGCTAAGATGATGGAGTTTACAATCCTAGGAAATGTTCTATCAGTGTGAGGGAGTATTCCCTCAAGTTCAACAAGTTTACCAAGTATGCTCCACATTTGGTGGTCGACCCTAAAGCTAGAATGAACAAATTTGTGTTGGGTGTGTCCGACATGGTTAATGAAGAGTGTCTCACCATTATGCTAGTAAGTGATATGGATTTATCTTTGCTCATGACTTATGCCGAGCAACTTGAGGTGGAAATGCAAAGAGAGAAGAAGTTGTGAGTCCAAGAGGGCTCGATTTGAAGATGGTTTCCAAGGTTCTAAGGGTGGCTAGTTTCGTCAAGGCCATAAGTTCCAAGTCCAAGTGACATCCAATGCTCCTAACAAGAATGTTGCCAATAATAGGGTGTTTTGGAATGGCGAATCCTAGATGCCTAAGGTGTGAGAGGAATCATATGGTCCAGGTTTGGGGAATTCTAATGCTTGCTTTGGTTATGGTGAAGCGGGTTTGTCCTTATGCTCAAAACAAAGGTAGAGATGGTCGTCCTCATGGTCAAGGTGCTAATGGAGGTCTAAGCGCCAAAAAAGGCCAACAAAGGGGTGCTCCAAGGAAAATTAGATTCTATGCTCTTCAAGTGAGACAAAGAGTAGATGAGGTGCCCAACATTATTATCGATATGTTAAAAGTTTTTGATTTTGATGTGTATGCATTGATAGACCTGGTTGCCACTCTCTCTTTCATTACTCTTTTTGTTGCTAAAAAGCTTCATGTATGTTCCCAATTGTTATGTCAACCCTATAAAGTGTCTATCCCTATTGGTAAGACTATGGTTGCCAAAACGTGTATAAAAATTTTCCTGTGTTCATATTGCATAAAGTCTTGCCTTGTGTTTTTGTTGAGCTTGACATGGTGGTTTTTGATACTATTCTTGGGATGGATTGGTTACATGCATATGCCGCTTCCATTGATTGGAGAACCTGTAGGGTGAAATTCGAATTCCCTGATGAGCATGTTCTTGAGTGGGAAAGTCACAATGTGGTTGTCAAGGTAGGTTCATTTCTTGTCTTATAGCCCAAAGGTTGATTTTTAAGGGTTTTCTTTATCATCTCGTAAGGGTTAGGGAAGTTGAGTCTACATTCCTTTCCGTTGAGTCAGTTCCGGTGGTTAATAAGTTTCTTGATGTCTTTCTCGATTAGCTTCCCGATGTTCCTCCCGAAAGGAAAATAGATTTTGGTATAGACCTCCTTCCCGATACTCAACCATTTCCATTCCCCCCTTACCATATGGCCCCGGCAGAGTTGAAGGAATTGAAGGATCAATTAAAAGATTTGTTTGAAAATGGTTTCATAAGCCCTAGCAAGTGACCTAGGGGTGCACCAGTGTTGTTTATGAAGAAAAAGGATGGTTCCCTTAGAATGTGGATTGATTACCGACAACTTAATAGGGTCACCATAAAAAACAAGTATCCTCTACCGAGAATTGATGGCCTTTTTTATCAACTTCAAAGGGCTAGTAACTTTTCTAAAATTGATCTCTGGTTCGGATGCCACCAAGTGAAGGTGAGGGAGTGTGATATTCCCAATATTTTTTTTTGAACTAGGTATGGGCATTTTGAATTTGTGGTTATGTCTTTTGAGTTGACTAATGCACTAGATATATTTATGGATCTCAAGAATAGGGTCCTCAAACCCTTCTTGACATGTTTTTTATGGTCTTTATTGATGATATATTTATTTATTCCCATTGTGAGGAACAATATGTGAATCATTTAAGGATGGTGTTGCAAAATTAGAGGGAGGAGAGATTGTATGCTAAATATGAAAAATGTGAGTTTTGGCTGAAAGAGTTGCATTTTAGGGCATGTGGTGTGGGGTGATGGCATTAAGGAGGATCCCAAGAAGATGGAGGTGATAAGGAATTGGCCTAGGTCATTGACTCCGATGGATATTAGGAGTTTCTTAGGTTTTGCGGGTTATTACTTGAGGTTTATGAATGGCTTCTCTTCTATTGCTTCCCCTATGGCAACATTGACCCAAAAGAAGGAAAAATTTGTGTGGACCAATGAATGTGAAAAGAGTTTTCAAACTTTGAAAGATAAGCTTGTCTCCGCTTCTATCTTGTCTTTACCAGAAGGTTTAGGAGGGTTTGTTGTTTATTGTGATGCTTCAAGAATTTGTTTGGGGTGTGTGTTGAGGCAAAATGGCAAGGTTATAGCATATGGCTCTAGACAGCTTAAGGTGTATGAGAAGAATTACCCTATCCATGATCTTGAAGTAGTGTTTTCGTGATGTTTGCTTTGAAAATTTGGCATCACAACTTGTATGGGATTCATGTTGATGTGTTTACCAACCACAAGAGTCCTCAATATGTATTCACCCAAAAATATCTTAACTTGAGACAAAGAAGGTGGTTAGAGCTCCTTAAAGATTATGATATGAGTGTGCATTA
>JAPFFP010016707.1:0-16719 GCA_026153255.1 Solanum medicagineum
GTTCGACAGTTAGTCGACTCGCATTCCACCTCAATAAAGCAATTAGAGTAGCAGATGGGTCAATTGTCAGCAGCCATAAACCAGAGAAAAGTTGGGCCACAGCGGAGCGACACTATTCAGAACCCGAAGAATGACGATCACTGCATGGCAGTAACCATGAGGAGCGGTAAGGTACTCTCTAATCCTATTGTGCCCATTAATGCAGGTTTGGAGGAAGCTAAAAGCAAGATGCCTAACCCTGTGGAGGAGCATGTCGATGACTTGGGTAAGGAAGCGGATGTAATACCAGCAGTGCCGCAAGTCATTAAAGAGCCTGAGGTGATACCAACAGTGACACAACCGTTGCCAGCCATTCCTAAGCCACCACCACCATTCAACAAAGGTTGCAGGAAAAGGTTGAAGACGGCAAGTTTCAGAAGTTCTTATCCATGCTAAAGGAGATTTCAGTGAATATTCCTCTAGCGGAAGCACTTGACCAGATGCCAGGCTATTCTAAGTTCATGAAATACTTAGTGATTAAGAAAAGGATAACCATGATTGAGTCAATGAACAATCTCCACCACTGTAGGGCAATCGCCACAAGATCTCTCGTAGGAAAGAAGGAAGATCTGGGAGTTTTCACCATCCCGTATACCATTGGAGCATTTGATTTTGCCAGAGCTCTCTATGATCTGGGCGCCAGCATCAACTTGATGCCGCTAGCGGTCTATAGGCAGCTGAGCTTAGGAGCCCCCACACCCACTACAATGCTGCAACTCATGGCGGATAGATCGGTAAAGCGACCCGTGGGGATTCTATGCGATGTCCTAGTTCATGTGAGTCGGTTCATCTTTCTGGTAGACTTTGTTATTCTGTACTGTCAGGTGGATTTTGAGGTTTCCATCATCCTTAGGAGACCATTTTTTGCCACTGGCAGGGCGTTGGTAGACGTGGAGCGAGGGGAGCTAACATTCAGACTCAACACGGAAGAGGTGAAGTTCAATGTCTATGCTACATTGAAGCGACCTAAAGAGGTGGGGGTGATTTCCATCCTAGACGTTGAAGATGATTGTCTATATGAGATCCCACTTGAGGAAACGACGAGTGTAGACACAGTAGCAGCGGTGTTGATGAACTTCCCAGATGATTGTATTAGTGCCTACGCCGACACTGTGAATGTGCTACAAGGTAGGGGAACTAGGCCATTTGTCCCGAGAATGTTGGACTTAGACCTGTAGAACAGGTCTACACCACCCGCTAAACCATCTATCGAGGAGCCTCCAACTATGGAGCTGAAGGAGCTACCCCAACACCTGAAGTATATATTTTTAGGAACTGATAACACTCTTCCTCTGATTGTAGCCACAGATCTTCATGAAAATCTGGTGGAGGCATTGATGGGGGTCCTTCAAAAGTTTAAGCAAGCTATTAGTTGGACCATTGCAGATATCATAGGGATTCCCCCAAGGATATGCATGCACAAGATAAATTTTGAGGACTACTGTGTGCCCAGCATAGAGCATTAGCACTGGTTAAACCCATCCATGCAAGAGGTGGTGAAAAAGGAGATCATCAAATTGCTGGATGTTGGGGTGATATACCACATTTCTGATAGAATTGGGTCAGTCAAGTGCAGTGTGTCCCGAAGAAAAGGGGCATGACCATGGTTGCCAATGACAAAAATGAGCTGGTGTCGTCGAGACCCACGACATGATGGAGAGTGTGCATGGACTACCGGAAGCTAAATAAATGAACCTTGAAGGACCACTTCCCCATGCCCTTCATGGACCAGATGTTTGATTGGTTAGCAGGTAGAGGGTGGTACTACTTCTTGGACGAGTACTCAGGCTACAATTAGATATCCATAGCCCTAGAGGATCAGGAGAAGACTACCTTCATTTGCCCGTATGGAGCATTTGCTTTTAGAAGGATGCCCTTCGGGGTGTGCAATGCCCTAGCCACCTTCCAACGTTGTATGATGTCAATCTTTTCTAACATGGTTGAAGACACCCTCAAGGTATTTATGGATGACTTCTCTGCGGTGGGTGATTCTTTCGATACATGTCTGTTGAATCTTAGCAGGGTACTCCAACGTTGTGAGGAGGCTAACTTGGTGCTAAATTGGGAGAAGTGCCACTTCATGGTAAAAGAGGGGATAGTGCTTGTCCATAAGATTTCTAAGAAGGACATAGAAGTGGATAAAGCAAAGATCGAGGTAATTGAGAAACTGCCGCCCCCTATATCTGTTAAGGGGGTCCGGAGTTTCCTTGGGCATACCGGTTCCAATTGCTGATTTATCAAAGACTTCTCTAAGATTGTACACCCCTTCTGCAAGCTATTGGAGAAGGATGCAAAGTGCCACTTTGATGATAGCTACAAGCATGCCTTTGAGACTCTAAAGCAAAAGCTGTTTCCGCGCCTGTGGTAGTTGCACCTGACTGGACTGCACCATTTGAGGTAATGTGTGATGCAAGCGGAAGTGTTATGGGTGTTGTGCTTGGATAGAAGCGCAACAAGATCTTCTATCCCATATACTATACCAGCAAGACCCTCAATGATGCTCAAAAGAACTATACAGTGACTAAGCAGGAATTTCTGGATGTGGTATATGCATTTGAAAAGTTCCGGGCGTACTTATTGGGCACCAAATCAATAGTGCACACCGACCATGCGGCCTTGAGATACCTTATGGCTAAGAAAGACACTAAGTCATGGTTGATCAGATGGGTTCTCCTGCTGCAAGAGTTTGACTTCGAGTTCCTAGACATAAAAGGATCTGAGAACCAAGTAGCACACCACTTGTCCAAATTGGAGGATGAGTCAAGACTGAAGGATTGGTTGAACATCGATGATTCCTTTCCCGATAAGCAGGTATTAGCAGCTTCTGTAGAACTCATTCCTTGGTTTGCTGATTTTGCTAACTTTCTGGTGAGCGATATTATGCTAGAGGGCCTTAACCCTCACTAGAGAAAAACGTTTTTGTTTGATGTGCACAGGTACTTCTGGGATGAACCATACTTGTTCAGAACATGTGCAGATGGGGTAATCAGGCGGTGCAATCCATAGGCAAATATGTTGAGCATAATGGAGGCTTGTTAGTCATCCGCAGTGGGGGTCATCATAGTGGGGCCAGAACGACGAAGAAGATTCTCCAATGTGGGTACTACTGGCCCACCATCTATTAAGATGCCCACGACTTGGTGCTTGGGTGTGATCAGTGGCAGAGACAGGATAACATCTCCAAGCTCCAAGAGTTGCCCATGACCCCTATTCTTGAGGTAGAGATTTTTTACGTCTGGGGCATTGACTTCATGGGCCAATTTGTGAGTTTTTATGCAATGAAGTATATCTTAGTGGGAGTGGAATACGTCTCTAAATGGGTGGAGCTAGTGGCATTACCAAATAATGAGAACAAGAGTGTTGTCCAATTTTTGAGGCGGAACATCTTTTCCAGGTATGGGACACCCAGAACTATCATTACTGATGGGGGTTCTCACTTTTGTAATAAGGTTTTCCATACAGTGCTAGCAAAATATGGGGTACGATAACACAAGGTTTCCATACGTTGTCACCCGCAGACTAGTGGACAGGCTGAAGTGTCGAACAGAGAGATCAAGGAAATCCTGACCAAATCTGTGAATGCTACCCGAACGGATTGGGCGAGGAAGCTAGACGATGCACTTTGGGCCTACAGGATAGCTCACAAGACACCCATTGGTATGTCTCCATATTAGTTGGTGTTCGGTAAAACATGTCATCTGCCCATTGAGTTAAAGCACAAAGCACTCTGGGCTTAAAAGAAGCTCAACATGAATTGGGAGGAGGCTGCTGACTTGAGACTTGACCAACTCAATGAGTTGGATGGGTTTCTCCTCCAAGCATATGAGAGTGCAGCCTTGTACAAAGAGAGGATGAAGACCCAACATGATAAGCGTAATGCTCATCCGAGTTTTAGTATTGGTGACAAGGTACTTGTACATAACTCCAAGTTGAGGCTCTTCCCAAGCAAGCTCAAGTCAAGGTGGGCTGGCCCGTACACGATCAGCCAAGTATATCCCCATGGTACAATTGAGTTTGAAGCAGAAAATAGGGATCGGTTCAAGGTAAATGGGCAGAGAGTGAAGCAATATGTGGGTACAGCAGAAGAGGCCTCAGAAATAGAGGTCTTTCTCTTTGAAAAAGTCAGAGTAGTCAAGACAATGTGTCATGCCGCGACGTTAAATCAAGCACTCCATGGGAGGCAACCCATGCATTGTAATAATTATGAAAAGAGCTTTAATTTATTTATCATGCATTTTCTTGTTTTTGATTTATGTGTTCAGGTGAGTATAGGTGCTATTTTGGAGTTCGTAAATGCGCACATAGTGGAAAGCATGTTCTGAGGCTGAAATGGCCAAAAAGTTGCCAAAGTATCGACACACAACACCTTTACACGAGTCATATAATTCTAAACAACTCGTGAGAGCCACCATATGGATGTCGTGTGGAGCATGTACCGTGCAAACACACCAAAAATTCCCAAGTGCCGGCACACAGCTCATCTACACTGGCCGTTGGAGGGTTGATGGGCCGTGACAAGAGCCGTCAGGCGTGCGCGCACGAGGACCAGGTAACATCGCCCAGAAAATTGTGAAAACGCACCAAGTATTGGTCAACGGAGAGCCTAATAATTCATGACAAGTGTCACGACCCGTCTGTCAGCCCGTCGCCGCGTCGTCACCTAATGAAGGTTTAGGTAAGTGGTGATTTGCTCTAAGTGAGGTGGGATGGACGGTCCAAACGGACTGTGCCATGTGTAACAGACCATGTGGTCATCCGTGTAGATGGTTTGACCGGTCAACTGCGTTGACCAAGATTATTTTAAACCCCTTTTCTTGCACCCCAACCATTTATTCTCCAACTTTCCTTTCTCTGTCTAAACCCACGACTCTCTCTCTCTCCATATTACTATATCTCCCTCCAAAGTTCCAATAAATTACCATCTTATTTGTGATGATTCGTGAGTTAATCACAAGATTCATAACTTAAACCAAGTGTGCGTATCAAGTTTCTCAAGAAACTCCTCTTTCTCTTTGCTTTGCACTAAGTAAGAACCTAATTTTTCTTTCCACTAATATTGATTTTGGTGCTTGCATGTATATATCTTAGTCAAAGATTAGTTCTTTCTTGATTTAAAGCATCATATCTTACATTGTTGATGTTGGGCATGCATGTAGTGCTAAAAACCACCATTGTTGAGTTCTTAAAGATTAAACCATGAAATTTGAGGATTACTTGTTCTTTTTGACATGATTTTTGGGGAACTCGATTTATATATGCTATTGTGTTGATGAAATCATGATTAAGTGAGGTAAATGTACATAAAAGTAGGTGTGTGCGTGTGATAAGCCGAAAATTGGTCCAAGGGGTCGGACGGCAGCTCACACAGCCCGTGGCATGTTTAACGAACCGTGTAACAGCCTGTGTCACGTGTATGTCACTCCTCATGGCCAAGTCCCCTTTAACGGGCCCTTTCATGGAACGTGTCTCGCTACACGGGCCGTGTAGGGTCCCGTGCACCCTGTTCCACCTGCATTATTTTACACAAGTTGCTTTTAATTTTTATGGTATATATATTCTTAAGTGCACTGGCCCTATGATAGATCGGGTGACGTCATTCTTAAGGGTTATTGTCACTTTTATGGCACAGAGGAAACCTGAGTACTCGTTAGTCCATCCACCTGCGTGTCCAATAGGTTTTAACAAAGTGTATTCTTTTGTGGCACTTTTAAGTACCATGGGTCCACGACGTAGCTTAGTCAGACGTAGTGATAAGAATGAGCCTGTGTCCCGCCTCCATGACTCCCCAACCGTATCATCTAGCAATCAGGCGGGGAGTGACTCAGGTGATGACTCCTCTAGTGGATCGGAAGTTTACTATAGAGGCAATGTCTCCCCCCACTCTCCGCGTGCTACGCGGGCCCATCCATCAGGCCGTCGCAGAGCCCCCCAGTCTGAAGAGGGGGCCCCTTCCATGAGAGTTGAGGAGGAGGCATCTGCCCCGGAACAGGAGAGCATGTTAGACCAGGATGAGCAGGGGCACACTCTGGAGGCTGAGGGTCATGAGAATGACGAGCAGGCCAATGAGGTCGAACTTCGGGACAGTGATGACGAGGACATTCATTTCGCAATCTCCAGGACAACAGATCCAGAAATAGCTCGGGCACTTATTGTCTTTCTAAGGGGTCGATGGACAATCCCAGGCGCTAAGGACATCTACACTAACGGTCTTACAAATGGTTCCGGGGGGTTCAAATAGCGGTTAGTCCTTCCGGAGGTTCGGGTAATCACTGACCAACTTGACAATGTTCCAGACATCAAAGATACCTTTAATTCATATAAGTTTGGTTGGATAGCCCAACCACCAGGGTACTATGATCCTGCCATTGTTGAAGAGTTCTATTCCAACTATGCCGCCAGCCTCCTGAACTAGATGGAGGGGACCTAATTAAGGAAGGTGAAGACACAGGTCGCTCTTAATAGGGCCAAGAGGTCACATGTAACGGTGTGTGGTACACGAGTGAATATATCAAAAACCACAATTAACCAGTTCCTATTTGGGCCATACTACCAAGTTCCTCCAGATGCCCAGTTTATGGAGAGACACATGTAGATTATGGATGCGGTGTGGATGTCTGATTCGACATCAAGGGCTGCACTGTTAAGATGGATCGTAGAGCGAATAACCATTCAGGGGGCGGAGGCGACTTGGATGACAGACCCCAAATGTCCTATCGCCAAATCATCGTTGACATTTCCTGTAAAATTCTGGTGTTCGATGGTGCTGGCTAGGCAGAGACCCACAAGTAATGATAATACACTCCAACCTTCGCATGCTTCTCTTATAGCATGCCTGCTGTCTAGATTTGGACTAAATGTGGGCCGAGTCATTGCTTTTGAGATGCAGGACCGAGCTTCATCTGAGAGAGCTAGCTTGCCCTTCCCGTGCCTAGTTCGTGGCCTATGGAAATAGGTTGGTGTTCCCACTACGCATTTTTTGGACAAGAAGATAGCCCCCAAGGGTGTAGCCAACATTACCCTGATCAAGGATGTCTGAAACCCGCTCATGAGAAGCAAAACACATTCGCTGGGGAGGCCAACCAACTTCCCATCCGGACCTCCGTAGCAACCCTTGCCATTTGGGGACTACACCACCGCCCCACCATCAGGCATGGCTTCTACGCAGACCGAGGGTAGTGGTGCAGCTCCTCCAGTGTAGCAAGGGTATGCATATGTGCCCTATGAGTTTTTCGCTAGATTGGTGGCAGAACAGAGGCAGACACGGGCCATTATTGATCAGATAGTAGATCAGATCCCCCACGTCATCCAGTCTCATTCATAGCGGTGGTGGACTAATGTGACGATGCCCTTAGGAGCCAATCGCCACCCTGCAGAGCCAATTCAGCACATTGGATGGCTACTTCCACAGCATGTTCGGGAGTATGACTGGAGATGAAATGAAGGAACTGGTACAGACAGTGCATGGTAAGAAGGCCCAAATTGTTACATTGACTGCACAGTGCCAGACCCTTGCATTAGCCCTGCCTCTAGAGTCATGGATAAACCTATTCAATGTACTCACCACGAAGGCTCTGGATGAGATATGGGGTGGTCTACCAGCCCCATCTGCAGCACCCACGCCACCCATGGAGTAGCCTCAGAGAAAGGACAAGGGTAAATGTTGGGGTCAACAACAGAGTCCTCCTGGTGACCCCTAGAGGGAGGAAGACTGGCTGATGTGCAAGGCCGCCAGGGCCAGCGCCAAGCAGCAGTTGAACGAGCCAAAGGAGAGCAGTTGGACGCAGAGGCGACACGGCAGGAGCCTCCACTAGCACCTTTGGACGAGGTGTTCCATATGCTGATGAGGATACCCTGAAAGATTTGGTCCCACAGACACTACTGACGTCTAAGGCATCCTAGGTATGTTCTATCCCCCTATCTATTCATTTAAGTGTGTTATAGTGTAGCGAGGAAACTACATTATCTTTTTGGAGGGTTGAGGCATCCTTCCACTTGAGAGTTTTTCTTGCCATGATTCTTTTCTCTCAAGTGTATTATCTAGTAGAACTAGCATGTTTAGGTTGTATTGTTTGTGTAAATATAGGTGTCATAGAAGCTTAGGGTATCCCCTGTGTTGATCTTTGCGATGTCCCATGTTAACAACACTAAGTATATATGTGTTTGCATCATATCCTGACTAACTTGCATGATTGTGACAAGTATTATATGTGTATGGTTGGTATTTTGATGAATGAAGAAGGCCTTTGTGAGTTAGTACCAACTAGTGTAAAAGATGTGCCGTGTGTGTGTGAGCTAATTTCATAATTCCATCGACGCACTTGTGAGATAGAACTTGCTTAGTTAGTCCCTTTGAAAGCCTTGAATGAGTGGATTAGGAGGGGATCTTAGGTCGTTGTTGTTGAATAGTCACTTAGCCAAGCAAAATTGACCAACCAAATGAAATTGTAACTTCGAACCAAAATTTGGGCCTAAATAGACCTTTTCTTTAGGATCACCCAAATTCACCTCACCAATCTATCTGTTGATCTCTGTTTTGGCCCTGGTCAATCCAAGGACATTGTGAACCTCTGCCTAGGGTAAAAGACTAAGTTGACGGTGGATTATGTTGGCCCTGGTCCTTTATAAAGATATTGTGAACCTTGACCCAGGCCAAAGGCTTAAGTTGAGGGTAGCTAGTATAGGGGGAGCAGAAAAATGAGTGTGGAAACGAATAAAGTGATAAAAAGAGAAAAAGAAATGGGTTTTGACCGCGAGCAAAGCAATGAGCCAAAAAGAAAAAGAATATAAATGAGTGAATGAGCACGGAAATTACTTCTTGTACTATAGAAAGTGGAAAAATGGGGGCAAGAAAAGTTGGTGACCAAGAAGCAAATGGTTGAGTTGAAGCAAGTGTCTGGGAGAGGCTGTTTAGTCACTTTAATCCTAAATATACCTCACCGGAGCCCGAGCCTACGTTACAAGCCGAAAAAAGTCCTAATGTGATCCTGAAAAGCCATTCAAGAGTTAAGGTGGTGAAAATAAGGGCAAGTTCATGATCGAGGCATGTGTGTCCATTGTAAACCATTTCTGAGACTGAGTGACTACATTCTAGTGTCTGTTTTACATGGTTACATTGGATGTGAGACTTCTTTGTCGTGGGGGCACTATCTTTTGCATCAGTTGATTGCTAACTTGATTGGGGTCGCTTTATTCCTAATCATATATGAACTGACCTTGCATGCATAATGTTCGCCTTAATCTTTGTGAGTCTGTTTGGGGTGTAAGCACATTCTTGAACTTGTTAGCGGGCCATATGCGTTGGAAAAAAAATTGTTGGGCGATCCATAGTCTAAGTGAACACTTGTGTTTATGCGTTGTTTGGTAGAGTTGTCATTGCTAGAGGTATTTATGCGTTGTTTGGTAGAGTTGTCATTGTTTGAGGACAAGCAATCATTCTAAGTTGAGGGTGTTGATGAGTCATAGAAATACGACTTGTATAACACTTTAAACAAAGAGTTGTTGTGCATTCTCAAGCAAACGTGTTATTTCGATTTTTGTTTTTGTTGTTTTTCAGGAAAAGACTAAGCCATGGAAGAAATACAAACAAGAAAGAAAAATGATGGAAAATGAGAGTACAGATGAGCCCAAATAGACCCAAGTGTGGGCACACGGGGGCCTACACGGCCCGTGTACATCCAATCGGACCATGAGGCCCATCGTGGCCTCACACTTGGATGATTGTAGTGGCTATTTGGTGAACTCAAATCCCATGGCATGTGTCACGGACCATGGGACGTCGAATGGGTTGTTATGAGACTCTTCAAAATGACGTGAAGATGGTACCGTTGAAGGTTGGAAGATTTTGGAAAAGTGGCATGAGATGACACTCCTTACGGGTCGTTTCGATTTACACGGATCGTGCAACTTACCGTCAAAGTGACGTGAAGGCATCACCATTGAAAAGCAAGCAAAATATGTTAAGGGAAGCCAGATGGTGTGTGTCATGGAGCGTGTGACCAACCACGGTGTGTGACGTTGAGACGTGTGAAGAGTTTGAGCGGAAGAAAAGTTGAAGGCAAGTCAGACGGCCCATTAAACGGACTGTCAATGGACATACGGGCCATCTAATGTGGCATGAAGATGCAGTTAGGAATTGAAATCAAGGGCAGCCACACGAATCGTTTGACGGTCCGTCTATCGTTACACGGGCTATGTGGTGGCCCGTGTCCATGCCGATGGATTTTTCCAATTTTAGTTAGGATTAGGTTTTCTTTATATACAAATAGGTATTTTATTTCATTTTTTAGATAGTCTTGGACGGCTAGAGCTAAAAAACCATTGAAAAATATTACTTTCTTGGAGATTTCACAAGCTTTTGGGATTTTGCTTATCAAATTCAAGCTTGTAGCTTGTGGCTTCATCGATTATTCAATAGTAAGTCTTTCTATTATGAATTCCTTGTATCGTTGTGAGATTTATTCATTGAATATGCTAGGGTAAACCCACAACTAGGGTTGTGGGAACCATGACAAATCAATAAGATAGGCGAATAGGGGATAAGTCTTGGGATTTACTAGTGTATATATGATAGTATTCTTTGTTTTAATTTCTTCCTTGATGAGTCGACGCATTAGGGTAGGCCTTTATTCTTTGCATGCCCGAAAGGGATGTTTTTATTAGGAAAAAATTTCTATAACGGAAATTCGAGGTTTTAACGTAGTCTAAGTATTTGAGACAAAAAGCTGAGAGTATTTTGGGATAAACAACAAGGGTTAGTACATAGACATTCTGAGACCAAAAGGTGATGAATGATAGACATTTAAGAGGGACCAAGAGGTGAATTAAATGCTAAATAACTTGTTAGATCTTATATACGTAATCATGAATGAGTTCACCACTAGTTTCTGCTATCGCATTAGCTGTCATGGGGAGCACAATCCTAGCTTCACATAAATTGATTGAAATCTAGTCGTTCTTACACACATTTATTGTTTTCTTTAGTTAATTAGTTTTGAAAACCAAACCCCTCATATTTACTTTATGCATTTCTGTTTCTAGAAAAGATATTACATCAAAAACTGGTGCTAATAGATATATTCTCATGCATTGGGATCGACCTCAACTCTGGTTGAGTTCTGTATTTGATCAACGACCGCTTTACTATTCTGTTTGGAGTGTAAATTTGGGTGTATCAACAGACCTACCAAAGAGGGTCGACATATTATCAATGTAAATAAAGCACAGATACCAACACTTAGAATTAGAACTAGGAGGATCGTTATGTAGCAGTAATGACTAAATTAGTTATAGTCCTTTCAGGAAGACTATACAAAAATATCTACAACATATACATAGATAGCTATACATAAAGAAAAAGGGACTGCTACAGTCAAATGACTATGCACGATGGCATACAAGAATCACCGGACAAATCTGAAGTCATGGGCTGTGTAAAACCTGGAGTGAGAGACTTAAAGAAGTTTGACCAACGGAGAGGCAGTAAGAGGCTAATCGCAGAACCTGTAAATGAGACCCGCAACATTAGATGTGAGATGGAGGAAAGAAGAAAGAGCAAAAATAGGAAATACCTGATCGATGCTGACATCCAAAGTAAATTCGAGCAAGATGAAGATGGCTACAATGGCAAGAAAAACGCGGAATAAGGAGCTCCGGCACCATGGGGGAGCCATCTAGGTGAAAAATGGTAGCTATCTTTGAAAAAGGAAACATTTGGAGGAAGCTTCTACAGAGTACAAGTGTAGTACACTAATGTTTACTTCTATTTTATTTAATAGACATAGTAATAGCATAGGCCACAGATGTAAGTAAACACTTCTGAGTGATTGTTTTTTAATTTATTTATTAATAAAAGTGTTTTTTAATTTATTTATTAATAAAAAGGTGGGACCCACCAAAATTTAAGTTAAAATAAATTTCATTGAGCATGCAAAAGTAAGGAAATGCATCATTTATTTATTAAAAGGAGAATTTATTAAAAGGAGAGGAGAACAACATGCATGCATTCTGCCACAATGTCGATGTAAGTGCCCTCCAATTTCCAATTACTGTCACTATTCACTTTTGTCTATTACAAATTATTTTCATTGTGAACCAAAATAAATAAATAATCTAAATAAGTAGTTAAATAAATAAGAGTGATTACCCAGTATATTAAAAGAAAAAACGTCACTGCCAACAGTCTATTACTTCAGGAGCACTTCTATCTCTAAAGTGTCGTAGTAGAAACATACTAAATAGAAATTATGAATATAATATTAAATTTAATCCATTAAGTTGCCTGCTTGAACTTTCTTTAAAATCATTTACTTTTAATTAATTTTAGCTCGAAATCTCTTCATTTTCCTGTCAAATTAATTCTACAAGTTAATCGCACTATGTAGTACTAGTCACAAAATTTATGCTTGAAAAGGATGAATAAAAATATTCATTATGACACAAATGATGACCAAAAGTATGTACTTTTGGCATAATATTTGGGACAATATTGAGAATCGTGACTTAATTGGGAAATGATAAATTTTAGAATGTGGCAGAAAATTTTAAAGAGAGCAATATTCCAAGATGTATAAAGAGGGTGAATATAAAATTGCTAACTTGGAGAACTTTGATAATTATTATACTTATTGAGAGAAATATTGCTTTTATAATTGTGTCTTGATTGCATGCACCCTGATAGTACATGTCATGATACTTTGGAGTTGTAAATGGTGACTCATATCATGAGTCTTTGACCACGCTCACTTAGGTGGCAAGGTAGTTGATATGCTGTGATTCGTATCATGAGTCCTTGATCATGAGTCAGGTGGCAAGATAGTTGATATATTGAGATTATATACGACCGACTGTGCGACAGTCTTGATTTCACCCTGCATTGCATCGCATATCATACCATTGCATTGCTTATGGTTATTTTGGATTGACTTAATTAATATGCTTGCTTACTTTATTCACAAATTGGCGGCATCGATACTGGACTGATTTTTCTATTGCAAGTGAAAGCGTTGCTAAATTATTTCATAGTTTATTTAATTTATGATTACTAGTCAATTAAACCTACTGGCATATTATGTGTACTCACCCCTACTTCTTTCCTCCCCGCAGATTCTCGTCAGGATTACCCACGTGTTAATTGATTTTCTCACGTAATCGGGTCATACTAGATCTAATGGTGAGACTCAAGGGCTTCGAGTTTCATTAGATTCTATCTTAGTTGTATGGTCTTTATTTCTGTTCGAAGACTGTAATGTACTAACTCATTCATGTATGAAAAGTTTGATTCTTGCATGATTGAAAACGGGTTTAAAACAAATGAGTATGATAAGTGCAAAATCATAAGTTTTGGAATAATTCACATGTTATTATTACCTATATGTTGATGATTTATATGATCTTTGGCTCTAATGTGAATGTTATTGATGAAACAAAAAATATTCTTAGAAGCCATTTTGATATGAACGATCTTGGTAAGGAAAATTTTATTCTTGCAATAAAGATAACTAAAACATGTGATGGAATTTTCCTTGACTAATCACATTATGTTGAGAAAATTTAAAAAAAGTATAATTTTCTTGATTGCAAGCATGTTGTGACTCCTTTTGATTCAAGTATTCACTTGTTTCCTGTACAAAGTGAAAATGATGTGGTAAATCAAAAGGAATATGCTAGCTTGATCGGAAGTTTGAGATATGTGACTGATTGCACTAGGCCTGGTATTGCATATATAGTAGGAGTACTTAGCAGGTTTACTAGCAGGCCAGGTAATGAACATTGGTATGTTATAACAAGAGTTATGAGATATTTAATAGGAACAAAAAATTGTGGTTTTGTCACGCCCAAAGTCTCGTTAAAGCAAACTGGCACCTGTTGTCGATAAGGCTCGGGATAACCAACCTATATCTATGCGCTTTCTATACATATTATAAGGGATTTCTATTAAAACATGCTTTTAAGAAAGTAAACAATAACAACAAGCCAAAAGGAAATGCATATGACTAGGCCGTTGGGGCCACATTGTCTAAAGTACAAGACATGACCATACTTTAATTTACATAGTCTACAAAGCCTCCAGATAAGGAAAAGTATTTGATAAGGGTCAGGACAAGCCCCACCTCAACTAACTGTACAACACAAAAGTATAAGCGCTAGACACGCAAAGCTCCGAAGCAACTTGGAGCTTGGTAACAGCAGCTGGAAATCCTCTACTCCTACTGGGGAGATCTACTAGCACCTGTACCTGCAGCATGAAATGCAGGTCCCCCGTAAGGAACATTAGTACGATATAATATACTGAATATATAAGGCAAGAAATACTATATACGAAGTAACAACCCAAATGAAACTATGCACTGGTGTAGGATAAGAGATCGCCTTTAGTTATATTGTGGGATCATGTACTTTATGTTCTTTCTATTACTTTGCCTTTACTATATAATCTGTGCACAACAAGTAATACAAATGACTAGTTGATTAGTGGTAAATCTATATCGGGATCAGCCCTGGCTAGGCTTTTCCTTTAACCCCTTGGGCTACTCCCCGTGATAGGATCGACCCTGGCTAGGTGATTCTTCCACCCCTCGGGTTACCACCCATCAATAAGCAATATACTTATCTTTCAATTACTTTTGAGATGATTCTTTTGGTGGTAATAATATTAGAGTTGTAGGGCTGTATATGTAGCATGTGACATGTAGATAATCATACAAGAAAATATGATAATGAAAAGAGTACATTACACAAATAATGAAATGCGTATGAGATGAAACAACTCGTGAACTTTATTTAGCAAAAAGAACCTATGTAACTTAGTATCCCAGTATGTATGCAGATTTGAAGGTAACTATGTATGGAAGCATATGAACATGTGAACGAGTGGAGACACGGTTAATAGTTGCGTCAGAGTTGGTAAGTGCCTTTATGTGTCAAGGCAGAATCTAGATTTCATGCCAAGTAATACGAAATCGAGTAGCCTTACATACCTCGTTGTACGACCTCGCTATTACCTCGACATAACCTTCCCTTCCTCCAAATATTTCTCTTCAACATATTAGGTGATAAAACTAGCATTAGCTGCCAATAGATACATCTTGGCAGCCCAATCTCATAAAAAAAAAACACATGGGCAGCAAGCGGGTATTTATAAGCCCGAGCATATTCTTTCAACCTTTCTGCCCCTAATTGTATTTTATAATACACATTCTCATGTACATATCATGTGCATCCTATTCTAGTGCCATAATAGTCTTACAACAGCCCACAGACCACAACACATAACAATTCTACGCAACATACAAATAGGCGGCATAACGTTACATCCCTTTGCCCCATTTTGGCGTCGACCATCCCAAACCTGTTCCAACTTTAACCAAACTATCCTCAACACATATATACATACAAACAGCCTTAAAATAGTCCTAGAATAGTACAAAAGCAGTCATGAAGGACGTGAGGCAATAGCCTTCCATCCATTAGCCCACAAGTTCGTACTAAGAACACAATTGCGATATCGCATAAGGACTCACTTTTGTGGACTGTAAAAGTGGTGCAGAAGCTAAGTTACATCACTAACAAACTAAAACTTGTAAGAAATATGAGTCTTACTTCATAATTTAGCCAACGAAGAAGAGAAAATCCTTTGGAATAACAAGAAAAGTTCATAACAATCTTTAGGACACATGTTGTCCAAATTTTTCAGCATATACCTCACCAACATAGTCTCTTGTTTTTCATGGAGAAACCTTACTAAACACACAACTATAATCACTTACCTTTAACTTCAAGGTAGAGAGCCTCCTTAAGAACCCTAAAAGCTTCCTTTGGCTGCTTTACAAAGTCAAGAAAGAAGAACAATGAAGTTTTGTGAAAGCTGAAATTTTCCAAGTCTAAGAATGAATTACATTTGCTGCTTGTAACCCCTTTTTAAAGGATTAATTTGGCCGACTTTCTTTTAACTTTTAAGCCTTATTTTATCAAGTAATTAAAGTACCATTTCCCCATTTGTTGGGCCTTAAGGGGCTCCAAATTGATGGGCCTTTGCTGCCCATTTTTCCCCTTTTCTCTTAGTTAGTTGGGCCTAACTTACTAAAGAAATTGTGATGTCTTTCGGCTCTTTTAATATCCTTCTAGGGATGAAAATATAGTCCATTTATGATGCTAAAACATGGGCTAAAGTTACACCCTTAACACGGACTATATTCATAATTGGACTTGGAAAAATTCGACGTCGGGCCTCGTCTCCGTTTAGCTAGCAATTTAAGCTAAGCAAGTAGGTGACTCACCTGCTAGCTTCCTAAGTCCTACAAGTACCTCAATTCTCTCACTTTGTGTAGTGTCGTGATCTCCTCAATTTAACATAAAACTTGTATGCAATCGATCCTCTTAAGCGTTAGACACACCCATCGCCCTCGAACATAAGATTCAAGCACTTTTAAAAATAGGTGCTAATTTGACCAAATCATATCATGTTTCATTTGCATAGAACTAGTATTATAAGATGTGGGGTGTTACATCCTCCGCCCCCCCTTAGGAACATTTGCCCTCGAATATCAGCACAACTGTATACCTTAACCAAGTTTAAACCTTTACTTACACAAACTTTTGGCAACATACTAAGTATTCAATCACACGTACCTATTAGTGTCCCAATTCTGCATGTTGCACTTCCTCCTTAGCTTCAAATAAGTA
>JAPFFP010016718.1:3275-16719 GCA_026153255.1 Solanum medicagineum
GATTGAGTGTAAATTTATCAAAATACCCCTAGAATGATTATTAGATTGAGTGTAAATTTATCAAAATACCCCTAGAACAGAGACATGCGCGTAACACATCTTCCCAAGCTCGGATAGAAAATCCGAGACCGGGTTTGCGATCAGCGCGAAAAATCGACTGAAAAATGTTCTCGACCCGATTTAAGAGCAACCAAATCAGAAAATTATTTTCACAAAAATTGACCAAAATAATGAAGGAACGTGACAGTTCCACGACGTGGATCCAGTGCGCACCCACACATATACTTTTTCTCAAATGTTTTACAGGATTAATTTCCAAAAAACATAGATGCGTGCGCGGACCTGTCATTACGATGTGCTACATCAAGTTTTAAAATTTTATTCTTTGGAGGGGCATTCTGGACTTTTTTTCACCTCTTTTAAACATGAACCACGTCCCATCTAGGTCGTTTTGATGATCAAATAGGGTCAAAACCCCTATTCTAAGTCCTTCTTCATTATACTTGAAAGATAGGGATTGAGAGAGAAGAAAGAAGAACACAAGATTTGGGGAATTCTTGACGGTGGAATTGGCGAGCTTCGATCCCAGGTATGTAAGGCTAAATGAAAACAAGAGATTGTCCTCTCACATACCCCAGAGTTGGTCTTAGATGGTTGATTGAAGGTTCTTGAGTCAATATGCATGATTTCTTGAATATTTCTTTGAAAACTATATTATTGCATGAATTTTCATATATTGATGATAATCATAAACTTGTTTACTTGAATTGAATGTTTTACTTGAAGTATTGCATAACCCTATTTACGATTTCTTAAAAGTTGCATGAAAGAAGGTAGGATTGAGTCTAGAGCCTTGATTGTGAATGTCATTTGGGATTGAGATTGAGAATGAGATGTGAGAATGATGATGAGTTGATAGAACTTGATAGTCCTTGAGTCTCCACAAATGAACTCTGGCGATTTGTCTATTCGATTGTTCCCTAACGATTGTTCAAATCCTTGAGCTGTTGATTGAGATGTTGATTGATGAGATGACTAGAGTCTCTACGAGACTGATTGAGAGATTAGCCTCCATAAGGTTGATTGACATGATTTGATTGAATGATGAGAGCCTTTATAAGGCTGAGTTAAGATGTATTGACCGGATGGATTGTTTTATGAGCATTGAGTCAAAGGAGGAGTATCGAGCACTGAAAGAGTAAGAGTTAGTTCAACTCGCACTCATCAAATTACGTAGCCAAACGTAGGTGAGGATTAGAACCATTGCATCTCATTGTGGTTCCCTCTAAATAGATTCTCTGAAACAATAGAGGACTTAACGAATTGTTGGGGTCCATAGTGGATTTGATTCGTCCCCTACCTGGAAAGTATGGGACGGCTATGGCAACATCAACGTGATTGTTATACAATTACTGGCTTATAAGTGATTGTTGTCGGATAAGAGAAACTCCCAGAAAGTTCCTACCTTGAGCACTCTGAGTCGAAAAGTGATGAGATGAGACGTGATGTGATGAGATGAGACGTGATGTGCTGAGATGAATTCGTCTGAGATGAGTCTGATTTGATTGACGGGTTGATGAGTCATCTGTCTACTCTTTATTTTTGCTTTAGATAGACATATGCATGTTGATTGATTTCTATATTGAGTTGTCATTGCTTTTACTATTATATAATAGTACATTCCAAGTACTGATGTCCCCTTTTGGACTGCATCTTATGATGTAGATACGCAGGATAGAGGTCATCAGCAGGCGAATGGTTGAGGACCTTTGAGTGTTTAGCAGATTGGTGAGCCTCCCTTACTTCTGAGGGTTCATTGCATTATTTTCATCATGTTTTAGAGTTTAGAATTGCATATAGCTTTTATGTTGGATTGACGTAGCCATGGACCTATCATTGGCACCACGTAATGTGAAGAGGCTTCATAGACTAGAGTCAGACGTTGATGTTGGACCTTGTGAGCTGGTTTCTTTCCACTAACCTTTATTTATTGTTGTTGTTAAGACTATGATGTGCTCATTTATTTTTATTTATCTTCCGCTGATTAGTAATATTGTTGAGTGAATGAATGCGATGAGGCCAAGTGGTTCGCTTGGGGACTAGGAATAGTCTCTGAGCGCGGGCCATGTCTTGGGTCCCCTTTCGGGGCGTGACATTGAGTGTCACATTTCGACACATTATTGGATCAAGCGTCACGTTTCAATAAAATTTGTTTGGGTGTGGATTCCATTAGAGGACCATTATTGAATTTATTGTGATAATAATAACAGTTATGCAGGAGGTATCTTAATCATGAACTGTAATTTGCTATTCTTTCATGTATGTTCGTTTACTAAGTTGTAGTTGCTTGCTATATATTTCTCTTCATGGAATAGCCATGTAATCCTGTTAGTATTCAATTACTATGTGTATAATACTGTGTCTGCTCTTTTCTTACTGAGTAATAAGGCAACTTTAGGTAGCTATGTATAGACCTTTAATGGGAGACTGTCGATTTGAAATTTAATGGTAAGCCAACTCGTCCAGTCCTACCATTAATTTCTTAGTCTAATTATTTTTGGACTCAAACATTTAGACTTTATTCTTTTTATGAACTCTTGAGGTTGCATTCTGTCACGCTCCAGAAGGGTACCGTAGACGAAATCGGCACCCAGAGACTTTTGTTAGTCCCTAAGCAAACCACTTAGCTAATCACATTCATTCAATCATTAACTTAAGACAATCAGCGAAAGACTAAAGACAGTAATGGGCACATCTAATCTAAAATATAGAAAGAATTATAGCTTAACAAGTCTTATATCAATATTCAACTCTAGTCTATGAAGCCTTTATCACTATTATGTGGTGCCAGTGACAGACCCATGGCTACCTCAATCAAAATAAAACTAACAAATTTCTAACTCTAAAGCAAGTAAAAAATAAGGTAATGAATCCTTCGAAGTAGGGGAGGCTCATTAATCAACTGAATGTCTCAAAACTTCAACGATGCGCCTATTGATGATCCCCAATCCTTGTATCTACATCATAAAATGATGCAGTGCCGAGTGGCGTCGGTACGTGGAATCTACAGTATGTAAAATAGTTAAATGAAACTGAAATATGTAGAATAATATGGAACAACAATCAACTCAGAATAATAACAAATCAACATGTCAAGTGTCTATCTAAAGCAAGAATAAAGAGAAGACAAATGACTCATCTAACCCATCAATCCTTATCAATCAAATTAGACTCATCTCAAAGGGACTCATATCAACTTATCTTATCTCATCTCACTTAATCTCATCTCGACTCAGATTACTCAGTTTGGGAACTTTTTGGGAGTTTTTCTTATCTGACAATAATCACTTATGAGCCACAGTTGTTCCGTACTTGCCAGGTAGAGAACGAATCAAATCCATAATGGATCTGGACAATCAACTGATCAAGTCCTATTGTTTCAGGACAATAAGGCAAGGACTTGTCCGACTCTAACAGACTTAATCCATAGAATGAGAACTTTTCCAACTCTAACGGATTTGGTCCTCGAGTAAAACTTGTCAGACTCTAAGGACTTAGCCCTCAAGATAAGAACTTGTCCGACTCTAACGGACTTAGACCACTCCTACGCTTGGCGACGTAGTTTGACAATAGTGAGTTGGACTAACTTTTACTCTTTCGATGCTCGATACTCTTCCCATGACTCGATGCTCATAAAAAAATCCATCCAATCAAACCAATCAAACTATCTCAATAAACTCATCTCAAATCAACCTTATTGAGGCACTCATCATCCAATCAATCTCATAAAGACTCTAATCATACTATCAATTCAACATTTCAATCAATAGCTCAAGGCTTAGAACAATCATTAAGGAACAATCGAATAGACAAATCATTAGAGTTCATTTATGGAGACTCGTGGGACTATCAAGTTCTATCGGCTCATCACCATCCTCACATCACAATCATAATTGACATTCTCAAATCAAGGCTCTAGACTCAATTCCTAGGTTTATTCATGCATGCTTTCAAAATAATCATGTAGGGTTATACAATATCTCATGAAAAGTATTCAATTCAAGAAAATAAGTTTATGATGGTCATTAATATATGAAAATACATATAAGTAACAAATTTTCAAGAAAAACTCAAAGAAACCATTCAAGAATCATGTATGTGGACTCATGGACTTTCAACTCTTCTATGACCATCTATGGGGCACATGACAGAACAATCTCATACTTTTAGATTAGCCTTACATACCTGGTGTGAAGCTTTACCAATCAACCTTCAAGAATTCTCCCTTGAGTTCTCCAATCTCACGTTCATCTTCTCTTATCTCAAGTCTAGTCTTTCAAGGACTTAAAAAAGGATTTAGAATGGCTTAAAAACCCTTTTTATACTTAAAATAACTCATTTTGATCATATATTAAGTCCAGGAGGGGTTTGGAAAGGTCTAGAATGCCCCTCATGAAATTCAAAAAAAGACAGTTTAGGAAAGCGGGGTCTGCGACCCGGACTGGATATATTTTTTGGCATTTTTCGTCTAAAATTCTCCGAATGAGTTTTTCAAATTCGATAGAAGAAATTTTTAAAAAATGTAAGTGCTGGTCCATGATGGAGGCGTGTCGCGCCTCTGTCGCACCGCAACACTAGTTATCATTTTAGCATCGAAAAATTATCTTTTGATCCGACTGCTTTAAAAATCAATCGAGATCACCTTCCCACTCAATTTTTCATGCTGATTGCAAATTCGACCTCAGATTTGTCATCGGAGAATGGAAAGACGCCTTACGCGCACATCTCTCCTCTAGGGGTATTTTGGTAATTTTACCGGGTGTTATACATTCCCTTATGTTGGATGCTTAGAAGGGTTTGGTACAATGACTTTCAATTTTTTTGGAGTTATTTCTACAATGATCTAGATTTTCTTAAGTTTATGGGAGCTCAAGATTTGTTCTTTTATTTAAACTTGCTTTCGTAATTTTAAATGCTCAAATTCGGCTAGTTTTTCTTAGTTGGATTGTAGTATTGGTCTTTCCCCCAGAGGATTAGTGTGGGTGCCACTCACGACCAGTTCGAGGTTGTGACAAATAAAATTTTAATCTGCTTAAAAAAGAAGAAGAATAACCTGAAAGCTATTTAATTTATTTTGTCATTTTATCCCTAGTAAGATACTCTGAAGTTCATTTCAATTTGTATGATGCATTTCAATTGAACTTAAAATTTAAGGGAAAAAAAAGTTTTAAAAATTGTGATCTAAAATATGTTATATATTTGTATGACAATAAATTAACGCCATTAAATATTAAAATGAGTAGTCTAAAGTTTTATAAAATCTTAATATATAAATACATTATTCCTTTTTAATACAAGATAAAAGAAATAGTAAATTATATGAATTGCGAAAGTGAAACTAGAAATTTCAAACCTCATCATTACCTATTTAAAATGAAAAAATATGTGAAACTCTTATCGCAATTACTAAAAAAATTTTAACACCTTCATCACTCGTTAAATTTTTTTAAAAAAATACTGTCACGACTCAAAATGTGTTGTGAGTGGCACCCACACTTACCCTCTTAGGTGGATGAACCAACATATAAATCTCAATTGATACTAACAATTCAACTTATAAAATATGATAATGATCGAGAGGTTAAACTCATAAGGCAGAAATAACCCAAAATTACTAAGTTTATTACTTAATGTTCCCCAAAATTTGAAAATCATCACATCGAGGACACTAATGCCAACATACCAAGTCTAAGAATATCAACTCCAAAAATGAAAGAACAAGTGGTTTATATCCGAAAACTAGGGACACCATGACAAGACTAATAGGATTCAACGCGATCTAGAGAAATAGCTCACCCTGGAACCTGATGTGCTGCGACTGACTAGAGCTGAGGGCGAGTCGAAGTCGGTGGAACACTCGATGTACTCCACAAAACAAAAAAAGAAAAGTACAAGTAGGGGTCAGTACAGACAACATGTATTGAGTAGATATCATCGGCCGACTCAAAATAGAAATCAATATACATAAAATAAAAGCAGGAATCGACCATAACACTTGACAGGGAACAACAATAGGGACAAGTACACAACCAATCAACGATATCAATGATACACATGAGGACTCAAGCCTCCACATCATATTTCCTTTGGGAGATAGATTCTTTAAATTTGAGTACATTAAATTATTTTAACAAGTTTTCCCTTATTATTATTGTGTCGAAACGTGACACTGGATCCTATAATAGTGTTGGAACGTGACACCGGATCCTATAATAGTGTTGGAACGTGACACCCTATCCTATAATATATGTGTCGGAATGTAACACCCTATCCTATAATGTATATGTGTCCGAACGTGACACGAGATCCTATAATATATATGTGTTGGAACGTGGCACCCGATCCAATGTATATAATTCATTATTCTTTATCATTACTTCTTATTTTATTACCAATGTTTCATCAAGTCTTCTTTATTCAAGGCATCACTGAGAGAGATTAAGTTCAAATTATGGGTTTCACGGTCTTAGGATTGCATACCAATCACATAAATATGTCAGTCAACCCAACCACAATAATTAAGTGCATAGAAAATATCACAACTTTAGTCAATAACTATCAATCTCTATTAAGAGTCTCTCTATTAGATAGAAGAAACCATAACCTACCTCAACCGAAGAATCAAGGAACCAAAGTCAGGCAAGCTAGTTCACCACTGCTTTTCCTTTCTTCAATACCTCCAAATGTTTTAAATCTGTCAAATATATATTTGTAAGAAGACGAGTCTATAGACACCCATAGTACTATATGTCTAATTTAGACCCAAAGATTCACTTAATTCCATAATCAAGATCCTAAATTTCAAGCCTAAAGTCTTAACTCCTTCAAATAACCTAAAATCTAATAATATTCGCGTAATATGATATACCTCATATCTAATTTCTTATTTTAATATATCAAGAACTTAATTTATAAGTGATAATTAATAACAGAACCAAAATCTAACATCAAAACTTATACATTAATAACACAATAGAGAGCCAGCTCGTAGCAAACCAAATTAATAATATCTCCACTATGATTCCTGACAATTGATCTTAGTTCCCATCATTAAGCCGTCATTATTATTGTAAGCTCTCTCTTTAGATTTTTCTTATACTAACATAGAACCCAGATGATGACGTAGGCATTGCAGCAACCCACTATCCAACAAGTAATAGACATATATGTTCATAGATGGGTGCTACACTAAATGATTTTCTAGAAACTGCAAATCCAAACATTTATAGGGAAACGGACAAGTGTCCACACACATGCTTACTATTCCAATAAATTAAGCAATAATTCTTGTCACAAATTCAACTTTATGATTAAAATACATATATTTACATCCTTAGCTATACACAGATGTATACAAGATACACAACTCCTATTCTGGAATGAAATTTCACCTGACATTGCTGCTGCACTTCGTCACGATCCCCTTTCTCGTCCTCTTCTTTCTTATTTTTTTTAAACCTAATTATGAACTACCACTACCAATTTATCTTAACAGATATAACACAAGTAGTATAGAATTTTAACTAAATTATCACTTTAACCCATTAAGTAACTTAATAATCCAACTTTACCTCTAAGATAGATAACAAAAGTTATCGAATAGTCCAAAAGCCCTTTAAAATTTATAAAATACATCTTTTAAAGCTCTATTTCTCAAAACGACTTGGGGTCGTTACAAATACATTACAAGCTCGTCACAGCCATCAAAAAGATAATTATAATTTATGTTTTTATATAGTCGTCATTGAATGTTATAGTCATGCATAGTCAAGAACTTATAGCGTAGAACCTATTCAGATGAATTTATAATTTATGATTTTTTACTTATTCCTTAATTTTATTCAAATATAATAAATATAAATTAAAGTTAGTTTGACTGAAGCTACTTAAGATTAAAATAAATTAATTATGAACTTCATTTCAATTTGTGATGTATTTTAACTGGACAAAGAGAAAAAAAATTAAAAAATTGTGATCTAAAATATGTTATATGTTTGTCTAACAATAAATTACGTCATTAAATATTAAAATGACTAGTTTAAAATTTTACAAATTTTTAATATACAAATACATTATTCCTTTTTAAACAAAATAAAAGAAATAGTAAATCACATGAATTTGTGAAAGCGAAAATAGAAATTCCAGGTCTCATCACCACCTATTTAAAATAAAAAAACATGTGAAACGCTTATCTTAATTACTGAAAATACTTAGACATCATCATCACTCGTTAAAAATTTAAAAAAGAACACTAAAAGCACGTCAAAGTCATTGAAAAAGATAATTATAATTTTTTGTATATAGTTATCATCGCATGTTATATTCACGCATCCTCAAGAACCTAACATAGAACATATTCAGATGAATTTATAATTTATGATATTTGACTTATTCCTTAATTTTATTCAAATACAATAAAGATAAGTAAAGTTAGTCTGACTGAAGGTACTTAAGATTAAAATAAAATAGTTAAAACAGACTCATAAAATGCTATAGAATGGGAGGAATAATTAAGAGATGATCAAGGGTCCCAAATTAAATCACCAGTAAATAACTACGTAATAATCTGTTACTACTTAATTAGTCAAAGAGCTACGTTGTTGGCAAAAAGCTTTTCAATTTGGCTGACATATTTTAGATATATTATATTATATATAAAAATAAATTTGTATACAATATAGATGTATTTATAAGTGTCTTAAAATATATTAGGCTTGTTTGACAAAAAATATAAATTGTATATTAAAAATAAATTATATATTTATTAAAATTAATTTTTATAGTTATAAATGATAAATATTTTTTGAATATGGTATATTTAGGTAAGTTTTTCTTATTAGTAACTGAAAAGCTCAAATCAAAAACCAAATCAATATTAATATTAGCAAAAAACCTAATCCAATGCTAATAATGACGATAATTATGAATATTTGTTCTTTAGTTTTACATCAGTTTAGACAATTAAAATGCATAACCTAATTTTTTTTCTTTAATGTTTATTCATGTAATTAATAAGTACATATTATAATTATTTTAGTATAATTTAGTACATCAAAGTTATGATATTTTCATTATAACTTATTTTAACATGATTTAGTACTTTAAGATTATGATCATTTTCATTGTGACTTATATATTTGTAATATTTGTTTTATATGATCTCACTATTATTTTTTTTATTGAATATTTTAGTTCCTTCACTCATATCATATTTTGTGTTTTTCTTAAAAAAACATCTTGGATATTTTTATTTTGATCGGACCAAAAAAATATTTGAAGCACAAGTATATATATTTATAAATACTTTATCAAAAATTCGGAAAAAATATGAAAACATGATAAATTGAAAAAATTCCAAAATAAAATCTGAAAAATCGAGAAATCGAAAAAATCCTAAGTTGAAAAAGTTGAGTTTTATTGGTTTTATTTATATATTTAAAACTCCGACACAAATTATTTGATTGCTATTTAAAAAATATAATTTGAACCAACTCAGTGCATGTCACCCCTAATGCAAGTATTAGAAGATATGTTGAGGGCATGTGCGAGCTCTCTTACAATATTTGTTATCACTCTAGCATTGATATGTCTCCATTTGAATCCCTTTATATCCGAGGATGTACATCACCCTTAGGATGGTTTGAGGCTGAAGATTTGAAGCCCTTGGGGGTTGATTTGGTAAAGAATGCTCGAACTAAAGTAAAAAGTATCCAAGCTAAGCTCTTAGCATCCCAGAGCAAACAAAAAGAGTACGCACATCTTAAGGTTAAAGATATGACATTTCTGGAAGGCGAGCAGGTTCTTTTGAAAGTGTTCCTTATGAATGACATAATGAGATCAAGCTTAGTTGGTGCTATATTGGCCCATTAAGGTCCTTGATTGTGTAACACCATTGATTTGTAGATTCCAATTTTGAACATCTTGCATGTTTGGAGTTCATCCAGTATTTCATGAATCTGTGTTGAAGAAGCATCATGGAGATGAGAATTATATTATTAAGTCTTTCCTCTCCAATATGAGAAAGAGCTAGGTATAATTCTGGATCAGGATGTTTGAAAATTGAGAAATAAGGAGATTAAGTTGGTTAATGTAACACCTCTCATGTGCTTCAGAATGCCCTATAAATATATTTCTTGAATATCTCAAAATTCGTGCATCATTTGGAAATTCAACTTTATATTCTTGTAAGGGGAAAAAATTGTGTAGGAAATGGGTGACCCTCTATTTTCAGATGACCTGTAGGTTGTGCGCCTAGGCCGCAGGCTTGTGCATTTTGCCCTCCGCGTCTAGTCCCGCATTGCGCCTAATTTTTTCTGATTTTTTTTCATTTCGTCCAAGGGCATTTAGGTAACCCAATACTCATTTAGACGAGAATCCTTCATCTTTTCAACCATTCCATGCCCTAAATATCTCAAAATCACTCCCAAAATCCTTCCAATTCATCACCAAATCCCCCATTCAATCTCAAGGATCTCAAGAGCACACTTTGGATTTCATGAACCCAACTCAAGCTTCAAGTCTTCCTCAAATCTATTCCAAGAAATTCCAAGGTTTAAAGTATGTTGGTTTCATTCATGGGATCCTTTCACCAATGAAACCAAACCTTCCTTCTCTATGAAATTTCATGATTAGGTTGAATACTTTATGAGAAAACTTTATTATGCATTATAAATATGATTGGAGTTTGAATTCTTTAAGTATTAATTAAATATGCATGAATACCTATTTAAAGCTTATTCCATGACTTGACTTTTATCTATTGAAGTTATGTATGATATGAACTATAAAAACTATGGAAGATTGGGAACTCTTAAGATTTCATGATACCCAAATTGAGTGCTTTACTACAATGTTGGTGGGTTGATTTGAATGACATTAAAATGAATTGATTATACTCCTTCTTATCATACACTCCTAAATTGCATGATTTTAAGCATGTCTATGCATACCCACCATGTTTGATTAAGTTTGCATGACTATGAATTTTATGTTGATGGAAGGCTATTGCATGATTTGCGAGACAAGTGTTTTTATGATAAGTTATGGGCTCTCAAGCATGTGTTGAACTCATAAAAGTTTCTATGATCTACAAGTGAATTATTGACCTTTTATACTATGTTTTATTCTCATGTGAATTGTGACGCCTACTAGAAGGGGTTATGAACTAAGTTGTATTCCTCACCCTCTACTATAAAGCAAATGTCTACATGAAGGGGTTATAACCTAAGCTATAGTCCTCATCCTTATGTACGATTCAATATTATGCACTATCTAATGCCTACATGAAAGGGTTATGACCTATGATATATCTTCACCCTCATGTACTATCCAATACCTACTAGAAGGGGTTACAACCTAAGCTATATTCCTCACCCTCTAGTATAAGGTAGTTGGATGAGCTACTTATGCTACTTTATTGTGTTAAACAAGTTATGCAAATATGATTATTCTCATGCATGTTTTAACCTAAGCATTGATCATACGTGTCATATTGAGCTCATGTCTAATGATTATGATTATGCATCTTGATTATTACGGCTTATGATCCTTATTGCATTGCACTCCGCATACTTAGTACATTTCAACTACTAGCGGATACTCTATGTCTACATGATATCACTGTGTGGGGACCGGAGCTCCTATTGTTCCTCCTCCTCCACGTGGCTAAACGGATTTTTGAAGGCTATTATTGATGAGTCCTCTACTCCGGGATTACATTTCACTTTATTTTCATGATTTGATAAGATTTGTCTAATTTTGGATACTTATTTTGAGAGCGAGCTCGGGAGATTTCTTAGCCCCCACTCCATCTAAAGTAGAGGTGTTGTTGGATATGGATATTATGCATTGAGCTTGACTCCTTTATGTCTATGTTATTATGAAAGACTCCCTCAGTCCTGCTTCCCTCATGCTCTATTAATACTTGTTTGTTATCTTATTTGTCTTTCGCAACCAAGAATGTGTGAATGATATGCTAAGAGGCTTGTTTGTGGTCCCTTTAGGTTCCCATTCGCCATGTCACATCTAAGCCTTAGGCTTGGGTTGTGATAGTTCAATTCAAATGGAAATATCATCCAATTGAAGAAGCCTTGAGGATATGCGAGATAAGTATCTACAGTTGTACACCGACTCAAGTACTACTCCATTCTTTTCTTAGCCCACTTTTTTCTGCTTGATCACTCAGAGACAAATGATAGGTAATTAGTATCTATTATAATGATCTATCTCCATCGTTATAGATAAGTTAATAGGGAAGGAAATTAGGCTAGAAAACTCCTAGTAGTAAATTGAAAAATTTTGAGCGTAGGCTAGAATTGGATCAAAGCTGAGTCATATGACGTCTAGTGGAATTCGTCAATTGTTTAGAAGTTTATTTATAAGTTTGAACTTTTGAATTGATCTCCCAGATAATAAAGAGCTTGTACGGCTTTACAAAATTGAATTCCAATGAGTAGAACTCCCAAAATTGATCTTGACACATACAAAAGGTATATTTTTTAACGTCATGATTTGAGGGTGTGTTGTAAAATAGGAACTTGGACATGAGTTATGAAATTTCTATCTCCGTGCAGCTTGCCATGGAAAAATGGATCTCGCTATGGTGGTGCCACCATGGCAGGATAAGTAGCTGTCATGGCGTGACAGTCATGAATTTTAAGTCTGAAAAATATCAAATTCTTTGTCCTTGAGAAACCAGAAGTGATATAAGAATTTCTTTTTCAAATTTTTTCCTATTTCAATGACAAGGAGAAGTTAACCATTCCTGCAACTTATAATTTGATTCATATACCTTAGGATTTAGGTGAATCCTCATAGTGATAGATTGTCCTACAATTAATGGTGGAAAAAAATCCCTCGTTGGGGGAGATGATCATAAAAGTGGCCAAGGAATTGAGATTTTTCTATAATTTGGGTAATTTAGACCATTATTTGTTGATTATTGTGCTTCTTGATTGTTTATAGACCAATAATGATCCAGGACTTTGAAAAGAGGAAAAGTACAATTACTTAGAGTTTTCAAAGCTTATTTCAAGGTAGGTGATGGTTTGATATTCCCATTTGTGTGACGTATGTTTGACAACTATTTCATTAGTATTTTTTGCATGTTGAATAGGAAATAATGACATAAACTTGAAAAATGGCCTATCATGATCAAATTGCATGCAATGAACCTATCATCAGATTTTTATGAGTTGTGAATTATTCATTGTGCGTGTAATTATGATTGTGATTATTGAATTGAATGTCATATTCCCACATATTATTGGATAGAGTGTCACGTTTTAACACAATTTGTTTAGGCATAGATCACTTCCATCAATCTTGGATGGAGCCAAAGATTCACTATTTTTTGGCTTTGGGGTATGATGGAATAAAGCAAAAT
>JAPFFP010016739.1:0-16717 GCA_026153255.1 Solanum medicagineum
GAAACCTGGGAGAAACAAAACTGTGCGCTGGTGCATGGGCGACCCATGGCTGGCAAAGCGGACAATATATGCACGTGCGGGGTCCGGGCTGTTACAGAACTAGTGCCCAAGTTGATCATCCTCCTCCACGTGGCTAGTTCGGTGCTATTCCAGCTAGTTAGCGAGTCCTCTACTTCAGGGACCTAGTCTATATTTCTTCTATTATGTATTGAGACATTCATCTTTATTATTTATTTTGACTATAAGGGTCAGCCCAGTTACTTGTCTTGGGCCCTGCTCTTATCTATGTACTAGAGGTGTTTGTTGGACATGTTAAGTATCTATGATATCAGATTAACTCTTATCTATTGATGATGATATAGTGCAAGCTTTTCCCTTAGCCCCGTTTTTTCCCCATTCTTAAATCTTGAATGCTTGATTTATTGCTTCCGCGACCAAAGATGTTTAATGATACTTTACGAGGCTTGCTTGGGGTCCCTTCGGGTTTCCCCTTGCCCCGTGTCACATCTAGGCCCTAGACTTGGGTCGTGACATTCTGTTTGCTGCACAATTTTAGGACCAATATATTTCTTTCATCAACTTCACTCCAACAAATAGGAGTCCGACATTTTCTTCCATATAAGACTTTATAATGAGGAATTCCAATACTCGATTGGTAGCTATTATTGTAAGCAAATTCTGCTAATGCCAATTGTTTGTCCCAACTGAAGATCATGATAAGCATCTCTGAATTGTGTTGCAAATTTTGAAGGAGAAAGAACTTTATGCAAAACTTTGCAAGTGTGAATATTGGGTAAATGAAGTGACCTTTTTAGGACATGTCGTGACAGCCGAAGGTGTAAAGGTGGATCCTAGTAAAATCTAAGAAATTGTTGAATAGAAGCCTCCAAAAGTCCAACCGAAGTAAGAAGCTTCCTAGGCTTGGGGGGATACTATAGAGGTTCATGAAAGGCTTCTCCATTATACCCTCTCCTTTGACCAATCTTTTGTAGAAAGAAGAAAAGTTCGTCTGGAGTAACAAATGCCAAGAGTGTTTTGAAACTCTTAAATCCTTGTTGATGCAAGCTCCTGTACATACTCGACAAATAGAGGGGAAGGAGTATGTGATATATAGTGATGAATCTGATCGTGGTCTAGCGCGTGTTCTGATGCAAAAAGGGAAAGTTACTTCTTATGCCTCTCAGAAATTGAAACCACATGAGTTGAATTGTCCTACTCATGTTCTGGAACTTGCTGCTATAGTATTTGCCTTAAAGATATGGAAAAAAGTGTTACATATTGACCAATCGCAAAAGCCTAAAATACTTTGGGTACACAAAAGGAACTTAACCAGCAATGTAGATGGCTTAAGCTCATTAAGGATTATGATTGCACAATCAATTATCATCCAGGAAAAGCTAATGTTGTTATAGATGCCTTAATTCGCCAAGTCCTTTGCAAGCCTGTCCTGGAGTCCACTGCCTTTGTTTGTTAAGTTACGAGCAATGAATGCTCGTATTGTAATTCATTCATCTAGATCGATTATTTGCCAACTAGAAGTTAAACCTGTATTGATTGAACAAGTTAGAGAAGAACAAAAGTTAGATGAGAAACTCATGAAGCTGACCAAAAAGGTTCAAGTAGGAGAAAAACATGATTTTTCATTAATAGAGGATGGTGTCTTGTCTTATCAAGATAGGCTCTGTGCCCCTAATTATGAAAGGCTGAAAAGAGAAACTTTGAATGAAGCACACGCATCATTATATGTCGTGCACCATGGAGGCACGAGAATGTACCGGACCCTTAAAGAACACTATTGGTGGAATGGTATGAAGAGAGACATTGCGGAGTACATTTCAAAATGTTTGGTTTTTCAACAAACAAAAGTAGAACATCAAAGTTCCAATTGAGCTACTCCAACCCTTGCCGATGCCAGAATGGAAAGGGGAGGAAATAACAATGGACTTTGTTTCTGGACTTCCTCGCACTCAAAAGAACCAAAAAGGCTACCCTTGAAATACACTAAAATATCATCTATAAAACTAGCCCAAATTGATCTAGATATGGAATGAATATTCGATTCACTAGATCTATGAATATTGCAAGAGCATTAGTCAATCTTAATGGCATCACCAAAAATTCATAATGACCATACCGAGTTGTAAAAGCAATTTTAGGAATTTCTTTCTCTCTAACGCGTAGTCAATGATACGCAGACCACGAATCAATCTTTGAGAATAGATTAGAACCCCTCAACTGATCAAATAAATCATCAATCCTTGGTAGTGGATATCTATTCTTCACTGTTATTTTGTTGAGTTGTCTGTAGTCAATACATAATCTAAGATTTCCATCCTTCTTCTTTACAAATAAAATAGGGGCTCCACAAGGAGAGACACTGGGATTGATAAAACCCTTCTCAAGAAGTTCTTGCAATTGAGTTTTCAACTCTTTTAGTTCTGCTGGGGCCATTCTATAAGGAGTAATGGAAATAGGAATAGATCATGAAATAAGCTTGATTCGAAATTCAACTTCCCTTTCCGGGGGTAACCAAGGAAGATTTTCTAGGAAGACTTCTGGAAAGTCACACATAGTAGGTATATCTTGAAGACTAGGGCTTTTCAAGCGTTTATCAATTATGTGAGCATGATACGCATCACAACCTTGTCGGATTATCTTTCTTGCCAAGGCCACAGAAATAATACTGGACATCAATGATCTTTCACCTTGTACATAATATGAGAAAATGCAGGGTCCTTAAAAGTCACATGCTTTGATCTACAATCCACTACCACATGATATTTATAAAGCCAATCTATCCCAATAATAACATCAAAATCTTGGAAGAGCATTTCAATCAAATTCGCTGGGAAAACTAGATCTTCGATCATGAAGGGACAAGCTCGGTAAATTTGATTAAAAACAAATCGATAGCACAAGGGACTTTCAACTAGCACATTATAATCAAGCCTCATAGATTTCACACTTTTAGGAAGAACGAGTGATGAACAAATATAAGAATGTGTAGAACTAGGATGAAATATTGTAAACACATATAAGCCAAATAAGTGAAATTTACCAACAACCACGTCTTGGCCATCTTGATCATCCTTCTATTTCTTAGCATAAGCTCTTGCCATAGCCTTTGCCCAGTAGGTTGATCTGCTCCACTTGCTCCGCCGCTTGGATGTTTTTTTGTCTTGCACCCCTATTAGTTTGAGGAGTAGTAGTAGAAGGCTTCTGAACTGAGCTTTCAGTGCACAAGGAAGGAACCTATTTAGGATAGTCCTTCACTTTATGGTCAAAGCTAACACAATTAAAACATGTACTAGAAGCTCTCCTATAAACACCGTAATTTTTCTTCCCACATTGTTCACATGTAGGAACACGAGTCCTGCCTTGCCCATTATTTGGAGTGCTACCTGTGGAATAATCTGATCTGCTTTACTTTGGTTGAGATGACGTATTAATACCACCAGCCTTAGAATGATCAAACCTTCCCCTATTGTATGGACCTCCGAAATCTAATCTAGGTTTCCAGAGCTTATTTTCATGTCTACTAGCTTCTTCCTTATCAAGTCTCTACTAGGTAAGAGCAGTGAAAACTAATTTACAGAAGTTCCCATGTTGTAAGATTGCCACATCTTTCTTATAGAATCATTTAATCCGTGTTCAAATCTCCTGCACTTATCTTTCTCCTCTTTAATAATATCTCCAGCATAAGAGAAAGCCTTAAGAACTTTTGTTGATATTCAGCAATAGACATGGTCTGCTTCTTCAGACTTAAAAACTCCTTTTTCTTAGCATCACAGTAGGTATGTGGAACATACTTCATATGAAACTTCTTAACAAAATCATTCCAAGTAAGAACCGGAGATTTTACCTTGGCATTTGGAACACTCACCCACCAATCATAAGTATCCTTTTGTAATAGTGAAACAACATGCATAAATTTTGCAACATCTGAACACTTCAATTGCCAAACACCCTCTCCATGCGTTTCAACCATTGTTCCGCATCATGGGATCAATAGTACCTTCAAATTCTACTTTACCCATTTTCCTCATTTTCTTGAACTTTATCCCATTAGGATCGTGCATTGCTTCAGCCATATAGTGGAAGAATTCAACTATCTATTGGAAAGCGAGATTCATAACCTAAGTACTATGGCTCATCTGAGGATGTGGGGTAGGTTTTACACCTTGGTTTCCCACTTTCGATCCACTAGTGTGGGGAGGTATTGATCCGAAAGATGTTCGCCCACCTCTTCTAGTGCATGAGGTTGAGAATAAAACTTATCTGATCCTTCTCGTGCTACTTCTATAGGTCTATTAGAGGAAGAGGCCATAATTTAATTTCTTCAAAAGAGAAGATCACGTTGCATTAGGGACATGTATATGATGCATACGCACTTTACAAGCACCAAAATAATATTAATCATGTAAATGAACAAATAACATAGCTTGGACCATTTATGAAATAGACAAGTATAAAAGTAATTCACATCAAAAGTCCTAGAAATCACAATCCTGGGCTCTGATACCAACACTTGTGGCAACCCTCGCAGGAGCATGCTACTTCTTTACATTTTAAGCTTACATAACACTTACTAGCATACGAAGGATTTAACATGTGACATATTAATCATATTTATGTAATAAATTTAAAATAAAAAAAGCTATAGGATTTTGTTCTAAAAGTGGTTTAGTTGATTTCTAGCTCAAATTGTTCGCATAAGTACCTTGCAAGCAATTTAAACTTCAATCTTGCGAGATATTCAAATATTGCCCATACTATTGTAGAACGCTGAAAAGTATTACCAATACTAAACTCCAAGGACATAAAATGTACTAGTTTCATTTCATACAATCATCTTAACATACCTGGTATTTTATTATTGAAACAAGCTCGCTGACTCAAATTTAAATAAACAAGCCAAAACTTAAAGTTACAAACCAGGGCGTCATAGTTTACACTAGCCTTTCAAATTTTTACATACATATGCAATAGGAGAATCATGTACATGTCCCAAAACTACTACAATATCTATGTCTAGATGCAAATGTGATCATCTACATAGCTCCCAAAAATTTATCTTCAATGGCCATCCTCAAGCATCATCTTGGGTATTCCTTACGATAGAAACAACTATTGCTAAGCATGAAGCTTAGTGGTGTAAAAGCTAAAAGTTGAGAACCTTAAATCTCTCAATTTACCCTTCTTAAGTCAAAGAGAAATACAACTGGAATATAGTAAATAGACCAAGTGAACAAATACATTAATAGTATCAAGTAGGATATTTAAAGATCTAAGTATCACAGGTTCCTGGAACAATTTATACAAGACATTCAAATATCGAGTTTCACCTATTATCTAGGTCATGCTGTCATACCAAACAAAATCATGTATCAAGGAGGATTGAAGCCCTATATAAAGAAGAGTGAAAACCTAATTATCAAGAGACCTAAGAACCATATTAAGAGTGACTTTCTAGTTCGTGCATGAAATGAACTGCTTCCATACTTAGGACGAACAAAAAATTCACAATCAAGCTGGCAATTGATCCAAACAAGAGACATGTCAATGGTGACAAAGTCATAGCCACAAGAAGGACAAAATCGAAAAGGATATCAACTGATTAGGCAATTTGTACAAATGCGCGAATTAAACAAGTTCCGTGCAAGTCCCAAAATATATCAACACAACCAGATAAAATGAAAAGAACGTAGCTGAAATACCAAGATAATATTCAAAGGTATCAGCAGGTGACAAATGCACAAAAAGAAGTTTCTATATGAACCTAAACCTTTTAGCATGCAACCAACCATACCAATTCCAAGTCGTGGCTCAATACGACATCTGTTTCTTCCATCAATTTCCTTAAGATTGTACAAGAGAATGAGCACTTTAATACTCATTTGCGTGCTTATTTAATATTCAACACTTTCAATAGGTAGAAACTAACAAGATAAATTCCAAAACTGTGTCCTATATGCAAATCACACTCTTTTTGGCAGCTTTACTGCCTTGCAACGCAACTAGATTTTGAATTGGTAAATGAAAAAACTAGGATTTCAAGTCTCCATGAAAACTGTAGGTTTATGAATGTAGGTTGCGAATTGTAGAATCATTTCAAAATACACTTTGTACAAATATTTACAATCAAAGCACTAACAGTACACCCCAAGGGATTTCTATGTCAAAACTATGGACAGAACGTGTCCTAACTTACGTCCACTGTTTTGAATCCATAACTACCAAATTAGGTCTCAACATACACATAAGAGTTGTAGATACAAGCCTTGGGGTTGAAAAGAATTAAGAAGCAACACAATTATAGCTCACACATCAAGATATCATTAAAATACTAACAATAGTACATAAAAGGCTTCTCAGACTGAAAACTGGCCAAAACATTCACTGTGTTTCATGCCTTCTTTTGATACCATATAAATGGATTTAGATTTTAAGTAAACATAAATTCTGTAGGTATATGAATTAGCTTTCTAAAACATATTTACACACTAAAATCCCAGCTATATACAATGAGTTATTCCACAATAACTACACACTATGCAATTTAGAGAAATAATTCAACCACTTACCAAAGGATAGAGGATTTCTCAGCATTGCTCCAAGGAACTGAATTAGTTCGCATATGTTTGTCACATATATGGTTATGAGAGAGTTTATAAGCTTTTATATGGTTATTAAACTGAAGTAGTTCGGGGAAAATATTTTTTTTGTCAAAAGTATCTTAAGAGAAAAATGGTCCAATAAGGTAGTTTCCCTAATTTTCTCTTTTTCCTTCCTTATTATTTTGTTCACACATAATAATTATTATTAAGGCTTGTCTAACATGTATAATTGATTAAAATTAAATAAATTGCACTAAAATGAACCCCTCCCTCATTCCTTTCTATGATTCAAGAAAATTGATTTCTCTAGCGACACAAACTCATGTCAAAGATTTGTAAAGTAAGAGTTGATTTTATCTTGAGGGAATACCTTTTTTAAAGTGAATACATTATTTAGTAATAAGGTCATTACAACCTAAGCCTGAATTGTACAAGATATATGCCATTAAGTTCTGTTTGTGTGTTGCTATATTATCTTGTTAGATTGAGTCATCGAGAGGACAATTAATAATTTTAAGTTGAAGTTGTTGATGTGATGTCAAAATACAGCACATTTAATGCCTAAAAATTGAGATTTTGTGTGTTCTCCATGCAATATTTATGGTTTTTATGTGTTTTTTTTGCAAGAAAAGCAAGTTGGCATAATTTTGGGAAGATTGAAGATTTTTTCTGGTTTTTGCGGACTTACGAGACTCTCTACGAGTCATAGAGTTGGTTTCGTAAGGACTTCTAGTATTGGATTGAATTCTAAAGATTTGAGGTTCATCGACACGAGACCTTTTTACGACTCGTAGTTCACTCTACAAGTCGTATTGAGAGGTTCCGTAGAAATTTCCCGTGTTTTCCAATGCTGGACCAAGTGACACAGATATGGACTACGTGAGGTCAATACGAGTCGTAAACTAGATTACAACTCGTGAAGACGTTTCGTAGTGGTGAAGTCAAAGATTTAAGAAGCTGAGCACGAAAGCCGATTACGACTCGTACACCCAAGTACGAGTCGTAACTATGAGTCGTAGCAGCTGGCGATCAATTTTTCTAATTTATTTAGGAACTTATTTGTAAATACTATAAATAGTAAATATTAGGTCATTAGATGGAGTTTTTTCATTGTATTTTTAGCTTTTATATATTACTGCAAACTTAGAGTAGAGAGCACGAAACTATAACATTTTTAGGGTTTTTAATTTGGAGAGTAAATATTGGAGAATAGAATACGCTAGTAGATTCATCATATCTTTCAACCTTGTGATTCTCAATACAAATTGGATTTGCTTGTTCTTCTATCTATTTGGGTAAGAAATTAATTTTGTTTTCTCAATTCATAGTTGCTTTATCTTCCCATAGCATGACTGGCTAAACCCATGAATTGGAGTTGTGGGAACCATGAAGAGCTAACCAGATAGACCCTGATTATTTGCAATTCTTAGAATGGGTATTTGCATGTATTAATCAAATCTCTTCATTTTGAATGTTTTCTAGTGGTGGTCAACATTAGAACTCGCCTAGTGTTAACTTCCCGATCCAGGGAGTAATGAATAGGAAAAGCGAATGACTAACAGGATTCAATGATGTGTTCTCATCTAATCAACCGAACTATACCAAGGGGAGGTTAACTGGGACTATGGGTAATGGTTAGTATGGTACACTATACAAATGGGCCAAGTCCCAAAGTGAAATTCGACCTTTTCCTTTGACCAAATGGTTGGAAGAACTTAACTTATTGTCTTGCATGTGATATTCTAGTTGAGAATTGTGATATCTAGGGATGTTGAGTTAGTTCATTTGGGAAACACAGTACCCAAGTTCCTTTCCATTGTTGATTATCTTCCATTTAGTTAGTTTAGTTTCTCATCAACCATTACGACTCCCCCTTTTTTTAGGAATTGAGTCCTTAATATTTGAATTGTTTATTGGTGAATTGAATTGGAAAGTCTCCATATTCTCTGTGGGATTTGACCCAAACCTTGGTTAGATTTATTACTTTCACAACGATCACTTTGACCTCAAAAAAGAGCTGTATCTTGAGCATGATCAAGTGCGGGTGATTAGCAAGTTAATTAGTTGTTCCACTCCTGAATATCAGCTACCAACGGGTGTTATGTCTATAATCTGTTATTCTAGGATAGTGTTTTGACTGTTTACTACAATTTATGATTACACTAGCTATTACCTATAACTATGTTAGAATCAGTGAGCCAGGAAGCCACCTGGAGTTAAGCTGTAAGGATTTCTTGCAGAAGGGAATAGGAAACAAGGTAAGGTCTTTATATGTGGAATATGGCTACAGTTGGGAATAATTGTGATTGGTTGAGTATCATCTAGTATGTCGAAGGCATGTATATTTAGTCTATTAATGTCTGATTATGTGTTAGTTGATTGAGTTGATAGGTTAAGGGGTTGATCTTCTAAGGGTCTAATATAGATTGTTATACTAATTCTCAGCTATATACTGATGGGTTATTATATTTCGAATTAGCTGGGGCATCTAGAACTATTATTTGACTCTGAGTATCTTTAGAGTTGTTGTATTCACTATCTACCATAAGTTAAGGGTTGGGATCCCTATGTGGTTCAATCTGCAGGTACGCTTTTATCTTTACTATCGCAACGAAAGTTCTATTACTAGGGGTTATTGTACTGACCCTCCAGGTCATTTCTATGGTTCCGTGAATATTTTATCAGTTTAAGAATTTGCATAGTGATCGCGAGCCATTTGTTACTTATTGACACTGATTGTTCGGTCATTGGGTGAATCGTTTGGCATTTATTCTATGTTTTAAGTTAAAAGAAAGATTATAACCATAAAATAAATTTTCAGGTAAAGTCCTAGTAAACAGCCTCAGAGCAGAATTCTGACAGTTCCATCAGCTCTGAGACCACCAAATTAAGCTTGGAACATTTTCGGTGCAATTGAATTTAGTTTTGTAAATTTAGCCTTCGAAATGGGCCAATAGTTCACTATAGTCAATGTCCAGTATGGGAAATGTGCCTCAATCAAGAATTCAGACTGCACTGTTGGTTTGGAACCTCGATTTTGGTCAAGAAGGACCTTCTGTTCAGTTCCCGAGGCTTTCAAATATATGTTTCTCCCTTTAATAGATTTTTGATATTGGAAAATTGGACACATATTCGAATAAAACAGCCTCTTATGGGAATTTTGACTACACCATTGAGTACAAAATGCCATTTTCGAGTAGTTTTCACATATTAATTGTAATTTTTTCACTTCGGATGAGACCGGAGTATCGAAATTAAGTTTTAGTGATTTTTGAAAAACTTAAAGCAGTGCGAACGTGGCCCAGCGAGAAGCTGGCATGTGGCATGGTGGCAAGTTATTTAAAAAGTGGAAAGATGTATTTATTCTAGAATGTTTCTAGAAAAACGTAAGAATAGGCACCAGATTTCAGACATTGATAAATCCCACATTTTTTATCCGATTTGGGTAATTTAAAATGCTAACTTGTGTATTTTCCTAAAAACATCACCGTGGAAGTGCCAGAAATTAATTTCAATATGTCTTTTGGGTTGAGTGACATTTGAAGGTCATCAGGGAGGAAAAACTAAGGCGAACTTATCTGGAGTGCATTGATTTGCCTTTCAGGTAGGCTAGGTTTTCCTTACCTTACGATTGAGTTGAAATATATGTATATTGGGATCCTGTTTGCGGTTGGAGGTCTTGAGTAAGATATGTATATATTTCATGAGGTTGATTGTTTGTTATGTTTCCTGGTTAGCATTTTAACACTAATATCATGGTTTTTTAATACATGTTTTCCTGGATAGTCATTGTACTTAACATACGGGGTAACTACCGTTATTTTGGGATAATTGTGGTTGTTATGGACTCTACTAGTTGTGATCACTATAGAAGCTGTGTTCTGACACTGTTTAACTACGAAAATGCCTGGTAAAGGCTGGATATGGGGTAATGCCCTATGGCAGGTATGTATTTTCACTTAACTCCTATCTATTGGAATTTGTAGCCTAATGTTACTAAGATATGATAGATGTAAGACTGTTTGTTGATTATACACTGTACTGTGGACTGAATCTGTTATAGATATGATTTTGATGGGCCAACTTGTTCAGGACACCTATGATACAACCATACTACGAACTAATTTTTGTATAGATATGATTTTGAGGGGTTGATTTGTTCGGCATACCTATGATACAGATGTACTATGGACTAATTTTTGTATAGACATGACTTTACTAGACTTATTGTTCGTGATACTTGTGATATACCTGTCTATTATCATTCGGGTCAAGGACCTTATCAATTATGCTTTGGGTCTGAGACCCTATCGATTACTCTTCCGTAAGGGGCCCCGTTGATTTTTCTTGGGTTTGATGCGTAGTCCATTTTTCTTTGATTTGAAGCCAAGTACATATTCCTTAGGTTTGAGACATAGTCAATGTTCCTTATGTTTAAGGGCTAGTCGATTCTCCTTAGGTTTGAGGCCTAGTCGATTCTACTTGGGTTTGAGGCCCAGTTCATTATGTTAGGGGGATTCTTTCTCCCACGGTGGATACATCCCACTGTTTATGTCTATGTCTATCCATGTTCCCTTGACATACTACCCTGATTAGAGGTCAACTCAAGAAGGGGGTTTACGGCCTCATTTGATATTATAGGGGTTCGAGGCCCCGTAGGATACTAGTTACTACATGGGTCGAGGACCCGATTGATTATCTGTGTATCCACATAACTATGCACACCCTGATTATGCATGGATGTACCCTCTGGGCTTATGGGGGCTCAAGGAGCATCCAGGCTTCGACACTAGGGCCTTGCACCCACGTACAACTGGCCCTAGGATCATGTGATGTCGGGAGTTTGGTTCTGTGGTGGTTTTGTGGGTTCCGTGGTGATTTTATCAGCTAGATAATGCGTTGGTGTACCTTCTAGGCTTATGGGGAGCCCAATAGGCATACAATCACATATATTAGGGCCTTGCACCGGCGTACAACAATATGTTTCTTTTCGGCGACACTTATGCTCTGGGCCTACTCGCATTGCATTAGTTAGTATCATTGCACATCACTTGGTTTGGTATAGTTGAGGTTCGGTGATTCTCCAGTCATGCTTACTCCTTGATAAGATTTCCAATTTGCTACATTTACTGTGGTTCTCAATATTTGAGCCTTCTACATTTATAGTATTTCACTTAGCTGGTCGATGATGCCTATTGGGTGCCTATTATGGGTAATTACCCATACATTTTTGAAACTTCCTATGTTGCAGGTCTAGGTACTAATCGCAGTCGCTGAGTTAGGGATTCGCAAGCGATTCAGGAGACATTGGTGAGCATCAGCTGCTATGGGCATCCTACAGTCTCCTTCTATTTTGATGATCATCTTTTACATTTAGACACCGGCCTTGAGTATGTAGTTTGGATTTGTACGTGTAGATAGCTATTCTCGTTATATATGTAGATATGCATATTTTGATTTGAGTCTATAGTAACTCTATATATGTGACTTGTAGGTCTTGGGTAGGTTATATTCGATGTACTTATATGTTGCTAATATCTTTGTCATTAGTGATTCAGGGAAGGTGTCATAGGCATTGGGTTGGCTTGTATGTTGGATGGATCTAACAAACGACATCATGACCTCAAAACTCGGGTCATGACTCATTGGGACGATCAATTGCCTTTGGTAGAGTTTTCTTATAATAATAACTATCAGTCGAGTATACAGATAGCACCGTATATGTCTCTATATGGTTACAAGTGTCAATCACCAATTGGATGGTTTGAATCTTGCCAGGCACAATTACTAGGTCTAAATTCAATTCACCAAGCCTTAGAGAAAGTTGCAGTGATGCGAGAACGGCTTCAGACAGCACAAAGTAGATAGAAATCTTATGTAGATAAGAAAGTCCGTGATATAGAGTTCATGAAGGGTGAAAGGTTCTTTTTGGAAGTTTCTCCTATGAAAGGAGTTATGATATTTGGTTGGAATGGTAAGCTAAGTCCTAGATATATTGGTCCTTATGATTTTAGATCAGATTTGATTGGTGGCATACCGACTTATTTTCCCTCGAGATTGTCCTCTGTACATCCTGCATTTCACGTGTCCATGCTTTGATGGTATGTTCATGATGATAGCCATAAGATTAACCTAGAAGATGTGAAGCTTGATGAGAATTTAGCGTATGAGGAAGGTCCGATATCCATTATAGATAGGCAAGTGGAACAATTGAGGTCAAAAAAATAGCTTGAGTGAAACTGTTATGGCACAATGACCCAACTAAAAAGGCTACTTGGGAATCCGAGGCAGACATGTGAGATAAATATCCCTACCTAATTGGCATTTCAGGTATGATTCTGCACTCGTTCAAGGACGAACTTTATTTTAAGTTGAAGAGAATGTAATAACCCTTATTTTTAATAAAGGGTTAATTGGTAATTCTAACCACTTATAATTTTTACTAAAAGAATTAGAGAAAAGAAAAAGAAGAAGCAGACAGAAAAGCTTATTTTTCCCTCGCATTATGGTGCTTCAATAGAACCAAAAAAGATTAGGGCAACCCATCACTATTTGGTTAGAGAAAGCATGTAATTTCATAGAGAAAATCTTGGACACTCGCATATAGCATACCAACAGTAAAGAATTTTTTATAGTCAAACATCTTATCTTTATAATGCTTTGATGAATAGGTGAAAAATAATTTACTTTCTAAATATTGAAAGCTAGGATAGACGTCACTACTACATTGAAGTGTGGCATCTGCCATGGTACAAAAGGAAGAAAAAACTTGTTTTGAATTAGATGTGAAACCTGAATTTTGCAAGCTGCTATTAGAAAATGAACGCATACATGCTGTGTTAGTACATATTTGACTTGTTGACCAGATAATCATGAGAAGGGTTCAAATATTTTAAGTAATGAGGCGATGATCATCATTAATACAGTAATCAGTAGACAATCTTGGGTCTAAACAAACTTTTAAGAATTTGGAGTTTTTCATTCTTGATTGTAAACTAGTGCAGCCCTTTGTTGCTGCCAAAATTTTCTTTTATCAATAAATTTCAAGTTACTAATCATCTCCTTCGGAACATATAATTAGTATATCGATGTGATATTAAGAATTAGCTCTAAGCTTAAGTGTTAGGGATATTGAGACCTGAGTTTGACCAGGATAATTTATACCGATAACCACTATTTTGTGTAGATTGAAATCATGTAAGCCTGTTTAGTTTGACTTCTAGGCCTTGCAATGTTGGAGTACTTATCACTAATAAGGTAAGTGGGACTTTATGCTTCAGTGCTTGCTTTCCAAACATGCCTTGAAAAATATATTTTCTCTTTCTGGAGCATGTGTTGGGACATGTACGTGCTCGGCATAGTTGTTCTTTAATCAGCTCTACATATGCTATTTTGGGGAAGAATATTTTTATAAGTTGTATAGTGTGAGGTTGGATACCTTTCTCCATTGTTGTGATATGGCTACTTGGTGTATACCTAGCTGCTGTAATATGTTAGGGGAATATCTATACTGTCATAATGTGTTAAGGACTTTGTACACACTGTCATAGTACAGTTTTAAAGCATTATACATGCTGCCATAGACTTCTCGGGGTTATGGGTTGCTCTCCTTCACTACCGTTTATGACAAGTTTTGAGTGTGGATTGAATTGAGATATAAAATGACCTTTTTGAACATTTGTTTGAATTTATTGAGCCTTCAACTATGTAATACATTCTTGTGCATATTGTTTATATATATTCGTTATGCAGATATATCTTATAACTGTTGCTCCAGGGGTATTAAAGTAGCAAGTCAAGGATCTTACTGGGTTATATTTTTAAATAGCTCACTCCTTACTTGCATGTCAATGCAGATACTGTTGTAGAGAGTAAGACTTGTGGACAAGTTCGTTTCCATGAACTCGGTTGCTGAGGTGAGCCTTCATATTTCTCATAGAGCTACCATTATAGCCCTATCTATTATAGCTTACATTTTTCTTCTTGTGGTTTGTATGCCCGACTGCTAAACTCATGTCACTCTATTAGATGCTCCATGATTTTATTGTGGTACTTGGACTAGAGATATTTTTTAAGTGATAAGATTTTTGTTAGATAGTTATTTTATTTTTATGAGAATTGATAAGTTTTGGAGTTGCACATATTGCATTTCAATTCTTAGATAATTTGGATATATGCATGAATAGTTAGTTTTCTCGATAGATGATAATAGTGGGTGTCAGTCACATCTAGGGGTATTTGGGATGTGACACTAATCTTTATAGCTGAATGGCTTAAACCTCACACTTTATTTTTAATTATATAGTTTACTTCATTATGACTTCTAATACTTAATCCCAATTTTTATAGGTGGCTATGTTAGTAAAATTAAGAACCATCTCGAAATCAATATCAAATCCGAAGATGATGCTATTCCAGAAGTGTTGTAGGGACAAAAATGACAAATCCATTGAATCAATTAATGCTAAAGATCCCATTTCCTCACAAGAATTGATGTTATCTAGTTAGGAAGTCTCCAACAACGACTAAAGATACCAAGCAAAAAACTCAAAATTTATTGAGTTTATACGAGAGTGATTTTGATCTCTGTATAAACGAACTTAGCCATTTCGTGCTGATTATTTTGTCTCTTAAAAAAGAGTGTCAAGCATGACATACATATATATGTCAATATAATTTCTATTTTTGTCCATTGATTGTCACATATCTGTATAGGCATACGTGTTTATTTGGTCATGTGAGGATCAATATATGGGAATTTATGTGTTATGAACCCCATAAGTTTTCTACATGATTTTACTTATCTCGACATATAGTTTTGATTGGGTTATCCATCCTATAAGTGTTTTGCATAGTTTTTTTTATCCATTTCAGAGTCTTTACTTTAAATTGAGTTGGGTTACCTACCCCGTAAGTTGGATTACTATTGAGTCTTCCACCTCGTTACAACTAAACTATTATGGAGTCATCCACCTTGTTACAACTGGATTATTATCAAGCCATGCACCTCATTACAGTTGGACGATTATCGAGTCATCCACCATATTATAGTTGAATTAGTGTCGATCCATCCACCTGATTACAATTAGATTATTATAAAGTCATTCACCTTGTTATAGTTAGATTATAATCAAGTCATCCACCTCGTTGCAATTGGATTATTATCGAGCCATCTACATTATTACATATTTATTATTATCAAGTCATCCACCTCATTATTGTTGAGCTATTATCTAGCATCCATATCATTGCAAAAAAATCATTATATTTATAATATTGCAAAGAGGAATATCATATGAATATCATCGTCATATTATTGCCAAGAATAATGTTCTATTCATATTATTTCCAAGGGAAATATCATATTATTGCTAGGAGGAACATTATATTTATATACTATTGCCAAGAGTAAGAACATATTCTTATCGTTGTTAAAGAAATTGCCATCATAATATCATGCCAGGAGGGCCATCAGTATGTCACATAATATGGATTTATAATCTATTACATCAAATCGGAGAAAGCTGACATCAAATGCTTAATGTGACAGATACGTGTTAATGAGGTAAAAGCCACAATCTCCTAACTACTAGTTTTATCTTAGTCATTATCCATAGCATCCTAGAGGATGAATTCTCAAACAAACCATAGGTGCGGACATCATCAAATAGGATGCAACACAATGTGAAAATGTTTTCTTAGCAGCAAATTGTGACATAGTCTGAACAGGAATGTCAAACTCTTTGGACGGAAGCTGAGAAGCAAATTTCACCACAATCTAACCACACTCCTTTTAGAAGACATGTGGGTATTTCTTTGGGTTCATTAGTTTTCATTTTGCATTCGGATTATTTCAACTCTCCCTAAAGGCATCGTCCTAATCAGAGTGACAATGCTCCAAAAATTTGGAAAATTATGTCCATATAAGTTATTAACTAAGGGTGTGAAGCACGCCACATTCACAGTTAAGAGGTTGTGTGTCACACTCCAAAGTCCGGTTACGGCGGACTGGCACCCGTTGCCGATAAGGCTTGGGAGAACCAATCTATATCTATACGCTTTGCATACATATTATAAGTAATATCTATGTTTGGCATGCT